>MU224441.1:166878-182120 GCA_018584345.1 Thuja plicata
TAGAGCTAATATGCATGTTTCTTAATCATTTAGATTAGTTTTCATTCAAATCTTCCATTCTTAGGTTGTATATGTCACTGATTTGTGCATAATCTGAGGGCATGATTATTGCATTCTTCAAACTCCTTCTAGATAGGAAGCAATAGATTAGTTTCAGTGTTTAGCTTCAAACCCTTGGTTTTTATGCTTTTTCACTAATATAATGATTTATTGAAGTGTTGTGTTGCAGATAATAGGTGCGCAAATTAACACACACATTTATGGCCCCCACCGTGGGACTCGATTTCAGATTTTGCCTCATTTTGCATCCATTTTTCACTAATTTGTCTTCATAGGTTTTAGGTACAGGCTCATTTTTGGTGATAAAGGCTCACATCCAAGATACGCACTCGCATCATAGAATCTAGGCTCGCATCCTGGATATCTTGACTTGTTTCTAGTAAAGGATCGCATCTAGTATGCATTTCATCACATCTGGGATACCAAATTGCATCTGGTAAATATAGGCTCGCATCTGGTTTCTGTTATTGAAATTCAAAAATCTAACCATTAATATTTGCGTGTTTTTTGTCTTTGATCTTTTCACAGCCTAACCTATGTTTTCAGATTGTTGTCAAAGCTAAAAGAGAGGGATAAAGATTCCTAATGTGTGGTTTTGCAGATTGCCATCCACTTATCTTGACCTCCATTTTTTTTTTGTTTTTCAAACTAAGAAAATTTTCTACTCATTTGTTAAATCAACTAGATAAGTATGTTCTTTTCCTTCAAGGAAAATCATAAAATCAAACATTGATTTAAAACTTGAAAGGAATTTGGGGTAACTAAACAAGGCAAACAAACTCATTGTTTAAACTTTATTTTGGAAAAGTAATTGAACAACACAAAGCATTAAAATTGTGTGGGATAATTGAACAACTTCATTGTCTAAATTTTGGAAATATTAATTGAACAAGAAAATCACCTAATTTTGGGAAAACTGAACAATCAAACTTTGCTTTCAAAGTACTATGTTTTTATAATTTAGGAATATTTAAATCGAACTCAAATAGCTTGAGGGAATGAACATTGATTGGAGTGTTTTGGAAGAAAACAACATGGACTAGGAAAGTATGCTCTTCTTCTTTTGAAGAATCAGAAATTTGGAAATCCTACCCTTGCCAATCCTTTGTATGCTTATTTAACAGTAGAGGGCTTGCCGGTTTGGGAAAAAATCTCCCGAGAATGACCCAAGTGAGGATAGGTTTTATGCCAACCCTTCCAACTCACTATAAATAGTTGCTTCCTCATAGGCCAAAGCCTCACAAGATGGAATCGGTTTTATTCTCAGAATTTTGACATCATTCCTTGAACATGCTTGGGTATGTGTAGAGCGTAGCCGCTTGAATCTTGCTTTCAAGACTACACATATTTGAGTACTCATAGGGATATACATCTCAATTTTGCCTTGTGTAATTATATGGGAGACGGTTTTGAATAGATTGCCCCCTCATAAACAACAAACTTTGTAGTCAAAACTACCTAAATCATCTCCAAAAGGGTGATAATCCTTGTGCAAGGAAAAAAGTAATTGCCCCAAGACACTCTTCATATTGTGCCCTCAATTGCATTTGGAGTTGGCTAATATGACATCATGACTGGAGCCATTGCGTGCTTGGTGATGGCCATATTCTGATTAGCATTTGAGTGTGTACCTAAGTCAATGAGCAAGGAAATAGGGTGTAAGAATGTGTTTGTTCACCCCTAACAATGCAAATCTGTTTGACGTATCTGAAAGCTCACTAAAAAGATAAATCATCCAAACAAGAAACAAAAATCAGTCCTTTGGCTACATGCTATATTTTTCGCTCACTAGAAAGACTCAAAAACAACCTATTATCAAAGAAATTTGTACGAACTTCAAGACAAATCAGACACCAAATTTCTAGAAAAGCACAGTCATTTTTGGTCAATCATGGCTCACATATGGTTATATAAACTCGCATGCAGTATGCTAGATCACATCTGGTAAAAATTGAATCATTTTTAGGGAGAAAGATTGCATCCCGTATACTTAGGCTCACATCTGGTTCTGCAAAATCTCACACTTAGAATGTCGCATCTAGGATAGTGGGCACTTGCATATTTTCCTCTCAGAGAAATTTTATTTGGATACCCTTTTGGGCTCATTAATCTGTCCATGTTGCTTTTTCTGGTCTCCCGGTTACTGTTTCAAAACACTTTTTCAAACATCTACCTTGCATGTCCTATCGGTTTCTCACAATCAGTCTCAATACGTGTGGTCTATCCACTTTTCAAAACAACTTGGTTCCCATCTCACTATCAGGACATTCTAACCCTTTGATTCTGGAATCATTTACATCCACCAAAACACAAGCAACACTTCTACCTAGACACACTCACTTGAACGATTTGAGACTCTACTTGACACTATCGGGAAACTTTGACAAATTTGAGATACAAATATATGGTTAACATAAGATGCACCAAGTACACTTCTAAAGAATCAGAAGTACCTCCAAGATCACTATACTTTCAGCAAGGAGAAACATCTCGCAATTCCTTGTTCGATTTAGACTCTCCAGAAATGGAAAAACCCACTCACGAATGGAGTGTGGCTTTTGAGGAATACGACAATGGTAAAAACCAAAAGCATGAAGATAGAAATAGTGAATAAGAACAACACTTTGACCATCCTTTGTTTGGTTTAGATAGTGAGGAAGACATCATTGAAGAAGAATACAATAAACTCAAACAGAGTAAGAAAATCCAAAAGACATTGGAAAAGATAATTGGCGAGGATAAAGAGAAATATTTTCTCCATCTAGCTTCAACAAGCATAAAATTACCTAAATATTATGATGTTGAAAAACTGAAAGAAAAAGAGGCATCAACTCCTATCTCTATTCTTGCCAAACAACTAACCCTGATGCAAACTGAGCTTGCAAATCTCAAACAGGAGAAGCCTAAACCTAAGACGAAATACTCTTTGGAATCCATTTGTCCATTTCCTTTCGATAAGAGTATTAATATGGTCCCATTTCCTCCCAACATGGCAAGGCCAAAATATGACAAATATATGAGAGAGACCAACCCACATGACCATGTGAGGGAATTTTGTGCTCTGAGCATAGAATACATGCACAAACCTACATACCTCAAGAGGATCTTTCTAGGAAGCCTAGGTGGAAACACCATGGAATGGTTCTCAAATCTTACACCTAAGGTAAAAAAATTTGAGGAGTTAATTCAATGATTTATTCAACGTTAATCCTACAATATACAACATGATCTAACCATGATGGATATGTGCAACACTAAACAAAGAACTGGCGAATCCTTTACACACTTTCTACAAAGTTGGAGGAAAACCTTTGCAAGATATTCAAGAGCCATTCCCGAATCTGAGAAGATGGAGATCTTTGTTAATAACTTAATACCTGAGTTGAACTACGCATTAAAAATGCAATATTCCCCTAGCTTTGATGGGATGATCAAGAACACCATCTGTATCGAAGAAGTCATGGTTAAAAAGGGAGAAATCACTCTCCAAAGTGAAAACAAATCTACCAACTCCAACAAACCTAAATAGTGGAAACAAAACAAAAATGTTGTTAACGATGGAGTGGTAGATGCGTCCAATGCTAATCCTAAATCTGCAATGTTCAATCTAACAAATAGCATGCAAGCCAGTAAAGATGCCAAGGTAACAACCTCCCTACCTAAAGGGAACAATGAGAACAACAAAGGTCAGCCATGGAATTCCAAACCTCAAAGAAGATTCACTCCTTTGGGAGAACCTCTTGAAACTATTTTGAAGACACTGTTAGACAACAAAGTTCTCATGATCCCAAATTCCAAACCATGGGAACTGGAAGTCAAACCAAGGTGGTGGGATGACAATTCTTATTGTGTCTTTCACAAGAACAAAGGACATAGGACTAACAACTATCTTCAACTCAAACATTTTATTCAAGACCTTATTGAAGGATGCAAGATCAAAGTGGAAGGGCATGCCACTAATAAAGACCATATGACATTTAATAAGCCATTCCCTAATTACGAGAAAGGGGAAGCATATAAAGGAAAAGAAAATGAAGTGAACTACACCTACGCTAAAAATGATAATGTGATCAACATGCTAGACAATAAAACTAAATCAATTAATGCGGTCACTATCAAAGGTGTTCAAAACACATCTTCCCAATCAAATGCAGTGACCTGGAGTTAAGAATAGGTCATGATAAGGACCCAATTCCTCATCAAAACCAGCAACAACTTCCAAAGTACCCATTGTCACTATATCCAAGCAAACAACAGCAAAATAAATAGTTACTATTCCTACAGCAAAGTATAACTTGGTGGATCAATTGCAATGAACCTCTGCTCAAATTTCTATTTTTGAGTTGCTTAAAATCTCTTTGGTGCATAGGGAAATTCTTGAACAAGCCCTACATGTCGCAAATGTACCAAAGGACCTTGATGTAGACAAATTCCAAGCAATGGTTAATCACATCTCAACGCCACATTACCTCTCTTTTTTTGAAGAAGATAAATCATTGACACATCCGCATAATCAACCCCTTCATATTGAAGTCCTCATTCATAAATCCCATGTTAGAAGTGTATTGATAGATGGAGGCGTAGGGTTGAATATTTGTACCCTTAATCTAATCAGGAAACTGGGTCTCTCCGAACAAGCCATTGATTCTAGAAGCAAAATCACTATCAAATCTTATGATGAGGAAGAAAGATCCTCTAAAGGTCTTATTGTTCTACCCATCAGAGTCAGACCGGTTGAAAGGAATGACGTATGTCAAGTTCTGGATCTACCCTTCACTTACAACATATTGTTAGGGAGACCTTGGATCCATGAAATGCAAGTTGTACCATCTACTTACCACTAGTGTATCAAATTCCCACATAATAAGGTGGAAGTGACGATTCCTGCAGATGCCAATTATACTTGCAACAATATTAAGGCAGGTAGTATGGTCCTACATAACAAGGAAGCTACAAATGAGATTGTTCCTAAGACTACCAAAGACATGGTTATGAAAGACTTTGGAAATACCTTAAAACTTGAAGAAATAGGTATGGGAGAATATAAGTTGGACATGACCCCGTCATTAACAGAGCTTCTAGTGTCCCCAAGATCCTATGGAAAACCTTCCTCATCATTCACACCTGCTGTATCTCAAACTCCATAAATTCACAAAGAAAATGGCATGGTTAAAGCATCTACCTCTCCTAAAGATAACACAAAAGAATGGGCAGTTTTGGCCTGGCTTTACAAGGGAGAACCAAAGGAAGCTGAGGTAAAACATGTGTAAATATCCCCAGAAAAGTATGGTAAAGGATAAAATATACTCAAGAAAATGGGGTATAAAGGAAAAGGACCTTTAGGAGATAAAGGAAAAGGCCTTATTGAACCTATACACATGGAATTCAGGGATACCAAAGATAAAACAGGGCTAGGTTTCAATAATAAAACTGAAAAACCTACTTCAAGAGATGGTCTAATCTCTAACAAAGAGAGTGGTGAAGAAGAGGAAATAGAACCAGAACAATGGACCTATGAGCGATTATTACATATTGGTATAGAGTACCATGAATATCAAGGAGAACGATATGTACCAAGCTTTGAGGTACCACAAGACACTCATATCCCTTTGTTGACACCTGCTACTATTCAAGAGATGGAAGCAACAACATAAGACAATCCAGAGGTGCCATTAATAGAAATAGCTACTAAAGACACACCTCGACAATAGGATTTACATCCTAACTAGGGATAGTTAGTCACAATTTCACATGTCCTCGATTTACCACACTTTGATCTACAAGTGGCTAATAGAGTACATCAAGTAACTATTACTGAATTCTTGAACATGTCTGATGATGAAATAACAGACTCCCATGATTATGAGTGGGATGAGCTATCTGTTGCCATGGAGGACATTGAAATTTATGTAATTCACATGTTTGTAGCTCCATTAGAATATAGAGAGTATTCTAACACTACTCCTGACAATGTTGATATTCCTGAAGCAGAGGAGGTATCCCTTCCCCCACTCATTGATGAAGAAAATGGTATTTTCCTAGACATAGAAGAAATTCAAAGGCTACAAGCTAGGAGCCTCCTTCTACGGAGAGATGAAGATGAAATTTCCACTAATGAGTCACTAGAGTTCGGTCCACATATAACTAACAATGACTTCGATCATGACAATTTGACTCTTATTGATCTAAACATCGACAAAATAAACTTAACAGAACATGTCATGTAAGTTGATAGTCTTGATGCTGACGCGGTGTTGTCCTTCCCAAGATCTGACTCCTTGTCTTTAATAAACCTTAACCTAATTGATTGGACTAATACAGATCCTACTCCTATCCTCAACTTCCCTAATAACTACACTTTGACTTGCTACCTAAATGCTTGTGAACCTTACCCTTCTTCCACCAATGCAAGGAGCGTGAACATGTCACGGGAGGATATCAAGTTTCTCAGTCACAAATTGAAAAATAAAAAGAAGAAATGATGGTGAAAACCACGTTGTGGCAGTGTCAGATTCTAAAAAAGTAAAAACAAAAGATGTATCTGATGGTGAAAACCTCTTAGAGGCGCCAAAGGATGAGATTCTTGATATCCTCCCCAAGCACTTTCAGGAAAGATCTTCAATTCTAATAGAACCAACACAACCAGTTATCTTAGGCACAATTGAAGTTCCTCAAATTGTTCACCTAGCACAATCTTTGTTAGATGAGGAGAAGACACAATTCACTGATTTCTTGAAAGAGAAGAAGATCAAATTTGCATGATCTTACACAGATATGCCTGGACTGGATCCTGAATTGATAATGCACCATTTATCTATAGCTCCTGGAATTAAACCCGTAAAATAGAAACTAAGAAAGATGCATCCTCATGTTGCATTACTGGTAAAAGCAGAGCTAGAAAAATTATTGAAAGCTAGATTCATCAGAGTCATTGCTTACGTGGGATGGATTTCTAATGTGGTCCCAGTATTTAAATCAGATAAATCTATAAGGATCTGTACAGACTTCAGAGACTTAAACAAGGAATGTCCTAAAGATGATTTTCCACTGCCTAATATTGATGTGATCATAGACCTCACAACAAGATACCAAATGTAATCACTAATGGATGGTTTCTCAGGCTATAATCAAATTAAAATTACTCCTGAAGATCAAGGGAAGACTGCATTTACATGTGCATGGGTAACCTTATGCTGGAACTTTATGCCATTTGGGTTAAAGAATGCAGGGGCTACATATCAGAGAGCTATGACCACTATGTTCCATGACATGATGCATAAAAATATGGAGGATTACATGGATGATACCTTAGCTAAATCAAAAGAACAAAATACTCATATTGATGAATTAAGGAAAATATTGGATCATATGGAGCAATTTCAACTCAAGCTCAATCCAAAGAAATGTGCCTTTGGGGTCCAATCAAGAAAGCTCTTAGGGTTTATTGTTTCAGCAAAAGGCATTGAGGTAGACCTTGGCAAAGTCAAAGCTACACTAGAAATGGATCCTCCATGCAACATTAGTCAAATGAGGACATTACAGGCAAACTACAGTCAATCACGAGGTTCATGTCACAACTTGCGGATAGAGCACAACCCTTTACCAAATTACTACATAAAGGTGTTACCTTCAAATGGGATGAACATTGTGAAACAAACTTCAGAGAATTAAAAGAGTATCTAGCTACTCCTCTTATTCTTATGGCACCCATCCATGGAAAGCCATTACTCTTATATATTTCAGCTACAATCACATCACTAGGAGTATTTCTAGCACAATAGGATGAAACTACGAAAGAAAGAGCAATCTACTAAATTAGTAGAACACTAGTCTCCTATGAAATCAATTACAACATTATTGAGAAAGCATGCTTAGCAGTTCTCTTTGCATCACAAAAATTAAGACATTATATGCTCTCACATACAATGAGGCTCATTACAAAGATAGATCCTCTAAAGTACCTCCTAAGCAAGACAACATTAACATGACATCTGGCAAAGTGGGTCCTCATTCTGAGTGAATTTGACATTGAATATGTGGATAGGAGGGCTATTAAAGGACAAGTCCTCGCAGATCAATTAGCTGATTCACCACTTCAAGATGATGAACCGTTAAGAATTGAGTTCCCAGATGAGACAATCATGCATCTAACTGAGTATCCATGGAAAATGTACTTTGATGGTTCCTTCACGCAATAAATCTCTAGAGAAAGGGTTCTATTCATAACTCCTCAAGGCTACAAAATACCCAAGTCTTACAAATTGACGTTTCCATGCAAAAATAACATTTCTGAATATGAGGCATTGGTAAATGGTCTTAAACTTGCTATGGAGTGGAAGATTGTAGAGTTACATGTGTATGGTGACTCCCAACTCATTATCAATCAAGTAAATGGAGATTATTAGATGAAAGATGAGAATTTGATGCCCTACAAGAAACTAGTTGATGACCTAAAGAAATATTTTGTCTTCATCACATTCCAGCAAGTACCCAGAACAGATAATAAAGCTGCAAATGCTATGGCTACACTGGCATCCATGTTACAATTATAGGAACATCAATTTTGCTATGACTTCTTGGTGGAATAATTATCCTACCAAGCCTTTGATACCCCAGAATACCAAGTAATTTGTGCTTTAAACACCCCAGATCAATCTCAGTATACTAAGATCATTGCTTACCTAACTGACCAAACTATTCCCAATGATCTATCTAGAAACAAAAAAAGAGTCTTGATTAGGATAGCATCGCGTTATGTCCTCATTACTAATAACTTATATAGACGAGGTCTCGACAGTACACTTCTTAGATGTTTAGAACACAAAGAGTCGGATCGCACATTAAAAGAAGTCCACGAAGGTGTATGCGAATCCCACTCAAACAAATTTTCATTACCTAAGAAACTGCTCATAGTGGGCTATTAATGGCCCACGATGGAAAAAGATGCTATCCAATTTTCAAAAACATGTCATAAATTTCAAACACATGGAAATCTCATCCATGTTCCTACCAGAGAACTTATACCTTTCATAACACATTGGCCATTTCAGTAATGGGCCTTTGACTTGGTTGGACAAATATATCCTAATTCTTCAAGTGGACATAAGTTCATCATTACGACCACTGAGTATTTCACAAAGTGGGTCAAGGTTGTGTCGCTAATCAAAGCCATTGGAAAACTGGTGGCTATGTTCATATTGAACTACATTATCTATAGATATGGGATACCCTCATCAATTGTAATAGATAATGGGGGCCAATTTAAAAACCAATATATTGAAGACCTTTGCGCACAGTTTCACATTACTCAACATTGCTCTTCAATCTATTATCCTCAAGGTAATGGACAGGCTGAGGCATCTAATAAAAATATTCATAAGATCCTACATAGAACTAAGTAAGTCTGGCAGAGATTGGCATTTACAACTAAATCTGGCACTTTGGGCCTACAGAAAAAGCATCAGAACACCAACTGGAGCCACACCATTTGCCCTAGTCTATGGCATTGAATTAGTACTACCTATTGAGGTTGAAATCCCATCTTTGTGCATATCTTTACAAGGTCTTGTTACTGATGAGAAATACCGCATCGATAGGATGAATGCACTAGAGTTACTTGATGAGCACAGGCAATAGGCATTCGGTCATGTAAAAGTGTACCAAACCCACATGTCAAAAGGGTACAATAAAAAGGTAAAACCACAACACTTTCACATGGGGGATCTCATTCTGAAAGAGAATCCTAAGAACCAGTCTAACAGAGAATAGAAGGGAAAATTTGAATCTAACTGGTTGGGACCTTATGTCATTACTGCAACATTTGGGACTAGATCTTATCAACTAGCTACACCTGAGGGAGATGTCCTTCCAGATCCTTTCAATACTCTACATTTGAAGTGGTTCTACGCTTGATGTCTGGCTAGCAGAGCCTATGCAGTGAAAATCTCAGAAAATACCAAAAAAATTAGAAAATTGATCCTGAAGAAATCCAAAAATAGTGGAAAAGTCGTGAAGAAAGGTATCCTTGGTGAAAACCTAGCAAACAGGTGCCTTGATACTACAAAAACATTCAAAAAAGAAAAAATAGCAAAAAAAAAAAATTTGAAAAAGAGAAAAGTGCCTTGATGAAAACCTGGTAAAACAGGCATCCTGGTAGCAAAAAGAATAAAAATTTTAGCCAAGTGGTGAAAACCTGGCAATCAGGTGTCACTTGTACTCTGCACTCTATCTATCAATGCATTGCTAATACTACACCTCCACAATTACACCTATGCTATGGGTTGACTTTGTTTCCTTACAAAAATCATATCCTTGCTTAGGATTTGACTGCATTTCTGTCATAGGGAACAAATCATTTTGAATTAGGGGCATCTTTGTTAGCATGTTAGGTTGCATCTGCTAGGTCATCCTAGGAGGGTCTGTCTTGTGACATAATGCTTGTCAATACTTGTACCAAACTGTCACTTTCACAAAACATGGGTGTATTTTCACAAACCACCTATCTGGCACCAAACATTGCACTAACCTAAATAGTGTCCCTAAGCACTACATTGGATAGCAAACAAAGATAAAGTTATACACAGACATGGAACACATATTGCTTAAATTCCACAATTTGATTGTTGAATCTCTACTACGCTTGACAAAAGAATCAATAGTATTTATCAATACTACTTAAACACATTTTGATCTTGGTTTGATTATGACTCTTTTATGTACCAATGATGTTTTAACTAGGGGTATTTAAGCAGTTATAATTTTTCTTTCATTGATTCTCAATTGATGATTGTTGTGTCTTCTGAGTTACTCCATGACGTCTAAGCAAAGACAAAGAGTCATGAGGACAGGGGGCATAACATTTTCTTGGTTTTCTGTGTATGGTGATTGTTCCAAATGATCCTATAAACTTCACCTAACTTGGATGTTTATGGTAAGAGCTTCCACCATAAGTGGATAGCCACATATATCTCGATCTTTGTTATGTGCAAACTATGGTAAGGTTGGAACAATTTCCTTGTCTATTTTCTAAAAACTCAAATTCTCATGAAGGTGTATGAAACATAATGTACCCAAGGATATGAATTTTCAAGGTCATTGCGGGTCTAATATCTTACCTTACACAGATTCTGATATAATAAAAGGAAGGTGACTTACTTGTCATCCTGGCTTCTATGCCTCAATGCCTAGGTCTATTTCTGACATTTCATCTAATAAACATAGTATTCATACTTTCATAATATTAGTGGGTATTAGTGATGGTTTTACTATCAGGTGATATCCGTTCCAAGAAGTGCCCAATGATTATAAAAATGTTACAATATCTATAAATCAGTGACAGTCCTAAGAGTCTGCATGTAGGCGCATTTAGAGATTACATGATTCATTTTTACTAAGAAATGATTAGAGATTGCATGATTCATTTTTACTAAGAAAGGAACAATATAAAGGATTTGAGCTCAAAATGAATTCTTGATTCATCTGAAATCCAAGTTAATTACATAATCTATATTACTAATATCAAAGATTCCCAAAATCTCTGATCTATCGAAAACAAAATCGAACTCACTGTTTAACATGATTAACTTGGTACTAGTATGTTTACTCTTAACACACCTTCATTCCTTCACTTCTTCTAATACATTATTTCTTGATCTAACTAACCCATGCAAGTGATACACCATTTCAATAGAGGGATTTTCTCTTTTTCCTTTGATTTCATTCCTGAGGAGGCATGATCACACTATCATCAATCAAACTCTTGCTCGAAACAACAATAAAAATGACTTCATTATCAAAAAACTAAAAGGCATGACGATTCCTTGACTAATTCGGAACTGTTGGATTGAAGGCTTCGGTTCTCACAAGTTGTATATCCTATGTTTACTTTTTCTTAGATTCTTATTAAGCTTCTTACAACTTCATACTAATTTTTGAATGACAACCAAGTTCGGAATCAGTATTATCAATCTTTGGACGACAACCAAGTTCAGAATTGGTATCTTTAAGATCTTTGCATATTGACCTTTGTTCGATCAATTTAAAAGTAAATTCTATCAGTTTAGTTCAATCATGTATGAGACTGATCTCATCAGACATTTCGTTCGATCATGAGAAAAATTCTCAAACTTTCTGAAGTCAACATCAAAAACTTTTTTTGAATCAATGCGTTGCTCACACATCAATTCAAAGAGGGGAAAATGTAACCACCCTAATTTTGTCTGCTCTTACTATAGACCCTATTTTCCCTAAGTGTGATCATACCCCCAATTATGTCCAGACAACTCTTCAATTGACTGGCATAATTCATTCAAATCAGATTTAATATCCTAAGTGATCTAATCACTAAATTTTTTTAGTCACCTAAGCCAATCAAATCAAATCAATTTAATTCAAATCAAAACATGGCTAAGGTAATTAATTTAAAAGGAATTAAATGAAATCCCTATTATACCTCATCACTTGCAAAAACCTATCTTTGAGCCTAAATTAATCTAATTAATTGGATATAGTCCTAATTAATTATCAAAACCAATAAAATGCTTAAATAATTAATTTCCCTATTTTGAGTGAATATATTAAATATACTTCATTTCATTAATATTCCCTCTAACCTAACCTACCTCAACCACCTTAACCCTAGGTTCAAACCCATCCCAACATATTCCCCCCATGCTAAGCCTAGTCCTAATCTTAAATTCATCCTAACCCACTTCCTAGTGATGTCACATTCCTAATACTGTGATTAGGAATCCAACCCACTCCCAAAAGTCAAACTTCTCAAGCTTGACTCTAAACCCTCACCCATGCTTCTTAAACCCTCACCATGCCTCTTAAATGATTTCATTTAATGCATATGCCTTCCACCTTGCCTCATTAATGCATTTCACCATTAATACCTCTTACACCACCATTAAGGTTTTTACACCTCCATTAATGGACTTGTCCCCCCTCTCTCTCCACATTTTTTCTATAAATAGAATGAGTTTTTGAGCTCAAATGACCCTTAATTTTTAGAGTTGAAAGCATTGTTATGTTGTTGAGATAATTTTGAAATCATATTGAATCTTAGCTTTGATATTATGCATTGTTTTTATCTTCATTTTTAGAGCTAATATGCATGTTTCTTAATCATTTAGATTAGTTTTCATTCAAATCTTCCATTCTTAGGTTGTATATGTCACTGATTTGTGCATAATCTGAGGGCCTGATTATTGCATTCTTTAAAATCCTCCTAGATAGGAAGAAATAGATTGGTTTTAGTGTTTAGCTTCAAACCCTTGTTTTTTATGTTTTTCACTAATATAATGATTTATTGAAGTGTTGTGTTGCAGATAACAGGTGTACAAATTAACACACACACTTACTAGGTAAAATGATGTGTTAAATCATGCCTAGGAGTGTAAAACACCGCATCTGCATATTGAAATGACACCTGTGCATAGTTAAACACCACAAACATGATAGGTCAAACCATGCATACGATAGATAAAATATCATGTGCAAAACCCTAGGGCTAAACACCGTGTAAAATGTCATGTATGATGATTGAAATGTCGCTTACTAGGTAAAATTACATGTACAAAGTGAAGTACCACATCTGATAGGTTAAATCACATGTATGATGGATAAAATAACACTTGGAATGAAATCACGTGTACACTCTTTGAAGTGACGCCTGGAAGAAAGATGATGAATCCCTGATTTCAAAAGAGGACAAATTGATTGTGATTGAACGTCTCAATTAACGGACTGATTCCCAAGATAGATAGGTGTATTTAGTAATGACACAAAGTGTTTAGGATGTTAGAATGATCACATAAATGAATATTTGATATGTCAATCTGATTGAATAGATAACTGATTGGTAGGATAACTGATATATTTATCCCTTCTCACGATCTAGATTTAGGAACAATAGGTTGATGCGCTCAAAAAGAGCAAAATATTGATTTGATTATTGTCGATTGACTTGAAATGATCCACTAATATGATGATGCTAATATGATTCACTTTTTTGCAAAATAGGCATGGTTCTATAAGTTATATATGTGGAGCCTACCATCTTGGTTGCTTGACTTAGCCCAAGATTTGACCAAACCAGAGACTCGTATGATTAAGTAGTGTGGTTTGTCTTTCCTTCTTGATATACCTCGGTTCCAGCTCAACCGGGGACTACTGACATCTATGGAAGAGCATTGGCACTCTGACCATAATACCTTTCACTTGCCACTCAGAGAGATGATGATTACACCAGAGGACATGTACAGGTTGTTGCGCATCCCAACACAAGGATACAGAGTTTATTATGATAAGGTTATGATGGCAGTGCATGCAGACAGGTCTTTACAGATCCTACGATCAGAGATGATTCTCACATGGGCGCAATTCACTTCATTTCCATCTTTTCCTGCAGTTCTAGGTGCAGTGTTTGGTGGATTACTTCTCCCTGATCGACAAGGTTGCGGATTTGCAGTTGGACGGGGTTAGATACTAGAGGACTTACTTGAGCATCCTCCGAGATTCGATTGGGGTTCATGTGTTCTTTCTTATTTGTATCATGATTTGCACCATGTTGTTTATCAAGAGAGTGCAACATTATCTGTAGGAGCTATGTTGTTACAGTTATGGACCTGGGAGAACATCCCAGTCNAGTCACTAGACCGATTGCAGCTTGAGTGCGGGGTCATGGATGGCCTTACACATTTCTCTATGATGGCATGATTATCCAACCTTAGTTGGGAAAGGTAGATAACTGGCGCAGGATGATTGATGACATTGATCAAGTCATCTAAAGACCATACTTGGGTTGCAAGCAATGGAGAGAGGATGACGAAGAGCTTCCATATATGTTCTCCCCTCATTGGATGATTAGATAATCACCTCTAGTAATTGAGAGGTTTTTCTTTGGCAGAGTATTACGACAATTTTGCAGAGTTTAGTTTATGTCGCAGGGTATGGCATTGTATGCGTGGGTACAAGTGGAGCATTCTATGTGGGGGTCTCAGGTTGATTACGAGTTTTCTTGTACAAAAATTGATTGATTGGGCTTCATTAGATGGGACATATTATAGAATTTTTTTCATGTTGGTATGTCTACTGAGTATGTGGAGTGGTTTTCTAGACATAGGTATATGAGATTCACAGATCTAGCGGAGCTGATCCCTGATGTGGATGAGACTTCT
>MU224441.1:182209-215205 GCA_018584345.1 Thuja plicata
GGTCAAGGTCGAGGTTCGAGAGCACAGAGAGGACAGAGGGCTCCTAGAATACTGAGAGCTCTGAGAGCTTGAGGCAAAGGATAGGTGGGACCTCAAATGTGGGGTGGTGGTTATGCTCCCAGATAGATACAGATTCACCCAATACCAGGTGTAGTATGGGTCCAGCAGAGGCAAAGGGATGCTAGGAAGGCACACATAGATCAGGTTAGAAAGGATTTAGGATCACAGGATTAGGTACCGCAAGTGCCACAGGTACCATTTATTCCTCAATTTCCTATACAACCACAGGTTACTTTGGCTCCTTTAGTTCCAGTACATCCAACCCCACCAAGAAGATTAGAGCAGGATATACAGAGTCTACAGATAGGCTTTATGGCGATGTCAGCTTAGATGGCTTATTTTAGTGCTATGATTCAAGTATTCATGAGAAGGATAAATCAGATGAGTCTGGGTGCTTCTACCACTCAGGCTCCTCCTAGTACTATAGATAGATCAGATAGAGGTCTAGATGGGCTAGGTGATACAGGTACAGGAGATGGGTAAGGTACTAGTACAGGTGATGGCTTGAGTGCCCCTAGTGGTCTTGATTTGAGATAGATTGATTTTGATCCTCATGATGTGCATTGATGTACTAGATGTATGTTGGATTAAGACTTTGATTATGTACCATTTTTTTGTTGATGTATCATAATATATAGATATTTATGGACATTTCGATGGATATTTATTTATGATGCTCTTTGATACCATGATGTTGTTATGATGTTGATGTGAGAGTTCTTTATATGTAGGTCTATATGATTTCTATGATGCATTTACTTTTATATGCTATGGATGCAGTGTATTAGATACGACATGGATAGATAGATGCAAATGATATGCAACTACTTCTATATGTTTTTGATTTATTATGAATGCAATGGTAAAATAAATGCAACTGGTTTTTTGGATTTTTATGTATGCAACTTATATAAAATGCACTTTTTAAATGGATACAAAATGGATAATGATTAATGCTTAATGGATCTTTTCTTTTTTATTTTTCTAATATAAAAAATAATGAATAATGATTAATGTAATGTCATTAATGCAAAAGACAATCTCACATAATTTATTTGAAACAAGATAAATGATATTAACCCCCTTGAACTTGAAAATCCCCTTAAACATGCAATTGATCTATCATGAAAATTCAATGCAACTAACTGTCACTACGTTTTTGGAAAAGAAATGCAATAGAGATATAGTTTCATCATTGAGCATTGCTGAACTAGGAGAAAGTACAATCATCACTGACCACATCATGATAATATGAATATTGCTTTCATCGCTTGTGTCATCAATTAGAAACTAGTACAACCCTTACTAGTTGAATAATCAAATATGGGAGTCTGAATACCAGTTTCATCGGATAAAATGTTGCAATTGGATTTTGGTATTATGATATGGAAGATCTAAATATCCATGGTATCCGTTTGCGTAAACAGACAAAGGTTAACCCTCCTTCCTATATGAAATTCCTCAATGGTTCTTTGATGACCATGTCCTTAGACAAATTCACACAAGTTGGTGGATCTTCCTCAAAATAGTCACACAAAGTCAAGAAAATATCAATGTCTTCATCATTGCCGATCTAGTCGAAACATCATTGAGTAGCTAAAAAGACATGACTTGAAAATTCAATGAATATCATCAAAAACTTCAAGTGTTTTGTATTGTATCAAGATTTTCAATAGAATTCCATACATTCTGATCATTTAGGTTTTGTCAATTTTTAATCCTGATAATAAGGTCATGAAGCTCAAGGATCAAGTTGCAAAATCGAATGCTTGGTCTGAACAATGATATCCATCAAAGGTTCAAAAATATCTCCCCTCTAAAGTTCTGAAAATCTCTTCTGTCATGTGACCAAAAAGTAGCACTTATCGAATCGGTTTGTATCAAAACAAATGCTTTGCCCCCAAGTGAAAAATGAGACCATGTGTAAATCTTGGGCAAATGAAACCTAGTATGTGACAATGATGTGACAATGCAGCTGAAAGACTTTATTATGACAATGCACAAATGACAAATGCAATGAGGATATACAAATGAGATGATGAAAAAGAAATATGTACAACTACAACTAGGTAAGACCTAAGGGATCAAAAAGCACATATTTACCAGGTTTTCACCTTTTGAGGTTTATTGATCTTTTTCTCTTTTTTTCTTTTTTTTCTACCAAGGCGCCTATTATTAGGCTTTCACCAAGGCACTTTTCTCTTTTTCAAATTTTTCTTTGATTTTTTCTTTTTTAAATTTTTTTTGGGCATCATCAAGGCACCTATTTGCTAGGTTTTCACCGAGACAACCATTTTTTTTATTTTTGAATTTTTTTGCTTTCTTCATGCTCAATTTTCTTCTTTTAATGCTTTTATGCTTTTCCATTGTTTTTGAATTTTTGAATCTTCTAATTTTTTTGGATTTTGAACTTTTCTCATGTTTTTGGATTTTTGAACTTTTCTCATGTACAAAGAAAGATGTTGAACTCATCGGATACACACTCATCTAATACTCTTTCAACCTATACTCTTTCATCTTATTAGGTATAGAACCTCTTTAAATGGATGTTGTTAATAGGTTCTTGCAACTCATCATCGTCATAATCAGCTAGCTTGTATGTCCCCGTTCCAAAGGAAGAAGTAATCACAAAAGTTCCAAGCCAATTTTCCTCCCATTTTCCTTTCTTTTCTCTCTCTGCTTGGTTTTTTGGGTTTTCTCTTAACACTAAGTCTCCCACTTGAAAGGTTCTAGGTTTGAAATGTTTGTTGTAATTCTGTGAGATTCTGTTTTGATACACTTTCAAATGCTCATAAACTTGTGTTTGATGTTCCTCCAACAATTCCAACTGTTGAATTTAGGAAACCCTATAATCCTCATCAATTATTAATCCTTGTAATGAAAATCTTAAGGATGGGATCTCAACCTCCAAAGGTAGAAAAACTTCTGCCCCATAAACTGAAGAAAATGGTGTAGCTCTTGTTGGTGTTTGAATGCTTGTTCTGTAGGCCCACAATGTCGGGTTTATTTGGATGTGCCAATCTCTTTATGATTTTTCAACCGATCTTTTCAATATTTTGAGGATATTTTTATTTGTAGCTTTGGCTTGTCCATTACCTTGAGGATAGTAAATGGAGAAAGAATGGTGTGTTATATGGAAGGTCTCACATAGTTCATCCACATATTTATTCTTGAATTGTTTCCATTATCTGTGATAATGGCATGAGGAATACCATATCTACAAATGATGTGATTGAGAATAAACATAGAGATTTGTTTTCCCATTGCAGTTGTCAAAGGCACGACCTCTACCCATTTTGTAAAATATTGTGTTGTGGTGATGATGTATTTGTGACCATTGGAAGAAGGTGGATAAATTATTCCAATAAGATCAAATCCCCATTGGTAAAATGACAATTGTGTAATGAACGGGTGTAACTCTTGTGTAGGCACATGGATCATGTATCCATGATATTGGCATTTTGAACACACTTTAACAAAGTGGAAAGCATCATTTTCTAAGGTTTTCCAAAAATACTCCATACGAAGGATTTTCTTAGCTAGGTTTAACCCACTTGAATGAGACCCACAAATACCCTAGTGAACATCTCTTAAAGCTAACTTTTATTCCTCATCCTCTAGACACCTAAGTAGTATTCCGTCAAGACCTTTGTGATACAATGTGTCAAATAGGATAGTGTATCGAGCCGCTTGCCGTATGAAGTGTCATTTTTGGTCACGAGTTTGGTCTAAAGGTAAAACTTGGTATTTTAGATAGGTATAAATGGGTCCATACCAAGGTGATTCATGTCCATTTAGAAGTCAAATGATTTGAGTTTCAGGTAGGTCAAAATCCGGTTTCACCAACTCTTCCACCAAGATTTTGTACCTCACATTCTGATCAGGCATTTGAAGTAAAGAAGCCAAAGTAGCCATAGCATCTGTTTCTCTATTCTTATCCCTTGGGATTTTCTCAAATGTGATCAAGTCAAATTATTTTGTCCATTCATCTACCTTCCTTTTATATGGCCTCAATTTTTCATCCTTAGTTTTATACTCATCATTAATTTGATTGATGACCAATTGGGAATCCCCATATACTTGTAGTTATGTGGTGTTCCATTCTAAAGCCATTTTAATGCCTATGACTAAAGCTTCGTATTCTACAATATTTTTGGTGCATGGGAACAAAATTTTGTAACACTTAGTAATGGTGTATCCTTGTGGTGTAATCAATAGAATTCCAGCCCTTGAACCATGTTGAGTGTAGGATCCATCGAAATATAATTTCCATGCTTTGGCTTCCACATTGACTATCTCTACATCTAGAAATTCAACTTGAATAGGATGAGTAGAAACTAAAGTATTTTCAGCCAATTGATTAGATATGACTTGTCCCTTGATAGATTTTTGGTCCACATACTCAATGTGAAATTCACTAAGTACCATCACCCATTTAGCAATTCTTCCTATAAGGGTCGTTTTGCTAAGCAAATACTTTAATAGATCAATTTTGAAAATCAAATTAACCTTGTGCATCAACATGTAATGTCATAGTTTTTGTGAGGCAAAAAATACCACTAGAAAAGCCTACTCCATGAAGCTATAGTTCAACTCATACTTGATCAAGGTTTTGCTTAAGTAATAAATGGCTCTTTCTTTACCCTCATCATCCTCTTGTGCCAATAAAACCCCTAAAGATCTCTCCATTTCTGAAATGTATAATAGTAAGTTTTTTCCTTTGATGGGAGGTATCAAAATGGGTGGATTGACCAAGTATGTCTTCAATAGGGTAAAATCTTGTTCACATTCATCATCCCACTTAAAAAGGGTATCCTTATGTAGCAATCTTGTAAAAGAGTGACACTTTTCCACTAATTGAGAGATGAATCGTTGAATAGATTGAAGTCTTCCTTGGAGTGACCTCATCTGAATAATATTTCTAGGAGTTTCCATTTCCATGATTGCTTGCACTTTTTCTAGATCCACTTCTATCCCTTTTGCTGAAACTATGTATCCTAATAGCTTGCCAGATTGAACACCAAATGCACATTTCTTTGGACTTAACCTTACTTTAAATTGCTCCAATTTTGTAAAAATATTTTCTAGGATAGATAGATGGTATTTTCTTTCATGTGATTTTGCTAAGATATCATCCACATAATCTTCTAGGAAAGTATGCATCATGTCATGAAAGATGGTTGTAATTGCCCTTTGATAGGTTGCTTCAGCATTTTTGAGGCTGAAGGGCGTAACATTCCAACAAAAATTACCCCAAGGGAAAGTGAAAGCGTTCTTTTCTTGATCCCCAAGTGCATTTCTAATATTATTGTAGCCACTAAATTCATCCATCAATGAAAACATAGAATGTCATATCGTCAAATCCACTATAGCATCAATGCTAGGTAATAGAAAATTATCCTTAGGGAAAGCAAGGTTAAGTTCTCTAAAATTTGTGCATACTCCAATGTATTTTTCATGTTTAGTAACAGGTACAATATTGGAAATCCATTCTTCATACGCTATGACTCTTATGAAGCCAACTTTTAGTAACTTTTCCAATTCTGCCTTAACCAATAAAGCCACATGGGGATGCATTTTTCTCAACTTTTTCTTCACAAGTTTTACGAAGGGCCTTACATTAAGGTGGTGCATTATGAAACTTGGATCCAATCCTTGCATGTCTACATATGACCATGCAAAGTTGATTTTCTTTGCTTGAAAGAATTCGATGAAATCCTTCCTTTTTGCTAGAGTCAATGATGTTGCTAAATGAATAAACTTAGGGTCCAATTCAATGCCAATGTTGACTTTTTATGTTGGCTCAATGACGATAGGAGATCTCTCTTCTTCATGTTCAGGTAAAGTATCCAATATCTCTTCCTTAGGTGCCATAGTTGGGTTTTAACCTTTGGAAACATCCATTATTTTTACTTTTTTGGGGTCTAGTACTACCACATGGTTTTTTTCACCACTAGACCTTTTCATTTTTTTAATTTTGTTTTCTTTTATCTTGTGGATTAAGATATTGGACCCTTTTCTCTATCATCATGTTCGGATTGAATTCTTCGGTGGAAGATGGCTCAATAGCATTAAGGTATTGGGCCATAGCATTGTCGTTGGGAAAATAGAGTAGGTCATTAGGTTTGGTTAAGTCCCAATCAATAAGCTCAGGATGAATAAGGGATAAGGACTCATTAGGTAAGTTCTCATTTGAAGGGTTCAAGGAAATGACTTTGTTTGAGGGTTCATACATTGTATCACTCAAGTCAATAACATGTGCTTGCTTGAGGTGTTCCATGGAAGTCGGATCGAAATTCTCTTCACTAGACTCCTCATGGATTTCCATGGGAAAGAATGTGTGTGGATTAAATCTAACATTTGAATCAACCCCCCCCCCCCCATGAAGGTACCCAAGATTCACCTATCCATTGGTTGTCACTAGATGCTTTTCCTACATTTGATTCTTGAGAAAACAATTGGTACATGTGTAGAACTCGACCCTTGATCTGTATTGGCTTGAATTTTTGCATTAGGTATAGTAGCATAGGTATGAATTACATCTACCTCTTTGTCATGAAAAGAATATTCAAATAGGGAATCCCACTCATATTCTCTGGGTTCATCTTCACTCTTAGATTCTAACATGTGTACATGGTCATAAGAATCATGCCTAGAGCTTGAACCAACTTCTATCTATTGATACCCTATTCTTGATTTTTGATCCTTTGACCTCCAGGAAGGTTGGATAGGTGCTAAAAAGCCTTTATTTCTGATTCCTAAGGGTCCTCTTCCCTTGTATCCCATCTTTTTCATTATTTTAAATCCCTTGCCATATTTATTAGTTTGGATGGTGACATGTTGCACTCTTTCAATAGGATTATTTGAAGTATCCTCATCTTTATAAATCCATTGTAAAACTTTGTTATCCTTCTTTTCCATGGCTGATTGGTCACTCTCTCTTACAAAATGAGATTTTTATTTTTGAGGTGGATGAGAATTTGAAGTTTTCCCATGTGTCTTTGGAGAAGTTGGTAAATCAAATAGGGAAACAGAATATTCCCCCACTCCTTTTGAATTGATTTTGCAATGTTTTTCAAATGTATGCATCATCTCACTCATCTTTTGATAGTTGTCCTTCTTGGTTTGTTCTCTTTCATCCTTCAAAAGTCTCAAAATTTCTTACTTTGGTGTAGAAAATTTGACTGAATTTTCATTGGAACTTTGACCCTCATAACTCAGTTTCTCTTTTCCCTTAGTTGATGTAGGTAAGCTAGTTTCATTAGGACTTGAAGTAGATGTAGCATTTAATGTCGAATTAGGACCTTCCTCTTTAGTTTCTTCAATGGTTACACTAGGAATAACACCTTCCCTATTATGTGGAATAAATAACTCATGAAGAGGTTTCACCATATTGCAATATTGAAAGGGATTTGAATCTCCTCCAATAGTTATTTCTTCACCCATGTACAAAAAATTGATACATTGATGATAGGTCGAAGGCAATGCTTGCATATCAAGAATTCATGGCCTTCCCAATAAAATATTATACGTTAATTTCATGTCAAGGACTTGTCAAATGGTATCTTTCTTGATAGGACCCACTTGAATGGGAAAAATCACCTTTCCTTTAGAAGATCTTTCCTCCTCGTCATAAGCTTTTATAGTGATTTTTTTCTTGGGATCAATAGATGACTCAGATAACCCTAAATCTTTGACTAGGTTCAAGGTACAAATGTTTAGACTGGCTCCTCCATCAATGAGGACTCTCTTAACATGGTGTTTTTGAATCAAAACCTCTATATGCAAGGGGATATTTTGAGGATGATTGATTGACATATCATCTTGTTATGAAAATGAAAGGCAATGTGCTGCAACAAGATGTCCTACCATGTTTTGAAACTTATCTTCCTCCAAGTTTAT
This sequence comes from Thuja plicata, assembly GCA_018584345.1. Taxonomy (NCBI): domain Eukaryota; kingdom Viridiplantae; phylum Streptophyta; class Pinopsida; order Cupressales; family Cupressaceae; genus Thuja; species Thuja plicata. The sequence goes on from MU224441.1 coordinate 190,172, forward strand.
AGGAACATTAGTTTCCACAAGAGATTTTTCCTAGATATCCTTATGGTTAGGAGAAAGTTTCAATAACTCCTAGATAGATATTTGTGTTGGAGTCTTTTGTAATTGATGAACCAAACTATAAGGCTTTGTTGTAGGAGGTGTTTTTTTAGCCAAAGTAGTTGATTGTGTAGGACCAATAGGTATAGGAGCACCCCCTTGTAGGGTAATCCTTGATGCTTTCTCCCTAGTGATAGAATTAGAGGTATCCTTTTTAGGTTGTTCCTTTACCACCACAACATTAACAACATTCTCATGTCCGGATAATGTATTGATAGTATTGTCATAGCTATGTGCAAAGTTAACTTGGTTGTTGCCTTTGGAATTGTTGTCATTATTGTTCGAATTTGAAGACTCGCCTTTCTCATGATTAAAGAAGGGAGTCTTAAAGGTTGTATGATCCTCATTATTTTGGGGCCCTTCCACCATGATTACTACATTATCAATTAAAACTTGCACCACGTGTCTTAGGCGCATGCAATCATTTGTTTTGTGCCCCCTATTGTTGTGGTATTGACAATGGTTTGAATCATTCCACCATGGTGGCTTTATGGGTGGCTCAAAAGGTTTAGCTTCAAGTAAATCAATAATATTGTTGGCAATAAGGGTTCAAAATGCATTTTCAAGGGGTTCTCCTAAAGTTGTAAACTTCATTCTAGGCGTTGGAGCAAAGAATGGTTTAGGCTTATTAGCCGCTTGATTATTTCCAAAGTTATTGTTATTGTTGAATGGAACCTTGGGAGCTTGATTCACATTATTAGATTGATTTAAAATTCATGTAAGATTAAAGGGAGTATCTTTTAGGTTGTTTTCTTCCACAACCCCATCATTCACCAAACCCTTTTTAGTATTCTTGATTCAAAACCGATTGTTGTTTGGAGGAGTTTTGTTATTGTTGTTGTTTTTATTGTTGGAGGTATTGTGATTAGTTGAACTTGTTTTCCTTGTAAAGCATTATCTCTCCAATTTTCAACAAAACCTCTTATACGGTAACTCCATTCTCAATTAGGTCTTGGAATGAATGTGGGAATTGAAATCTCAACCAATAGTTCATCTTCATATTCAAGCCATTAACAAAAATATCCATCTTTTTCTTTTCGGGCACACTTCGAGGGTATCGTGAAAATATTTCTCTCCATCATTGAAAGAACAAAATGAATCCTTCTCCGTCACATTGCTTGGTGTTACATAAGTTTATCATTGTGACCGCGTGCTTAATGTTATAGGAGTAATGGGTTACAAACTTGGAAGCCAACTCTTCAAATGTGCAAAAATCGAAGGGTAGTTTTGAAAACCACTCCATCTTTGTTCCTCCTAGGCTTCTTGGGAAAAATATCATTAAATATGTTGTATCATGCATGAACTCCAAGCTCAATGCACAAAATTACCTTAAATGATTATGGGGATCGGATATTCCTTCGTATTTATCATACTTAGGAAAGATTGCATTTGGGGGGAATGGTACCATAATTAGAGTTTTGTCAAACGAAAATGGACATAGCACTTTGATAGAAAAGGGTTTAGGAGCCCCTACATGTTTCATGTTGTCCAATTGAGCTTGAAATAACTTAAATTACTTGTTCATCATAGCCATGGGATTATCTTCCTCTTTCTTCTTCAACTTGTGAACATCATAATCATGGGCTAATTGAACACCTGCTTGGGCTAAGTCAAAGAAATACTTCTCTCTATCCTTCTCTAGGATCTTCCCCATGACATTCATCAAGAGGCAGTTTTGTAGGGCCTCATTGATTCTTTCTTCTATGGGTTCTTCATCTTCTTTTTCATGGCCATCATTTAAATGGGGATCTTCTTGGCTTATCTCATCACATCTTTCCTCCCTATTACCCTTACCATGGTTTAGGTTTTGATAATCATCATGATTATGCAAGTTGTTCATGTTTCCAAAGGGAAAGGCCATGTTTGGTGGCTCTTCTTATTTTCGTCCTTCAATGGGTAAACGCGTTACAATGGGTTCTTCACTTGGGAATGGAACCTCTTGATGAAGATAAGTTCCATCTAGTAACAAGGTGTTTTTGATGTAATGAGACCTAGTAAAGGCCGACATTAACATGATTGATCGCAAGTTGGCAAAAAAACCTTAAAATCCTTTTGAAATTTGAAATTTTGACCAGATGTAAGGATTTTAACCAATTAGGGTTACAGTCATAGAGAAATCTGAAAAGGGTATCTAAAAAGGTTACAAAGTTTTGTCGAGGCCCCCTGGAAATGCTCTTTGTTTTCCCTTTTTTTTTTGGCGTCACTTCAGTTAGTTCTACGCGTGACTTTGCACTGGTGTAAGCGGTAATTGGAAATATAGTACGCGTGACTGTGCAGTTGGTAGGCGTAATTTTTCTGTTTATAAGTGTTGTTTCACAACTTGCAAGCATTACTTTCTAGCAAGTTAGGCATCATTTTAAAAGTTGCAGGTGTAACTTAAGATTGTAAGAGTAACAGGAATGTTTGAAGGCGTTGTTTAACTTGTTGTATGCGTCATTTTGCTAGAAAATTTTGCCTATCACAGTTTTTAAGGATTTAAAAAGATAATTTCTATGATTAGATCTATAGGATTTAATTCTTGTCTGAAAATGAAGATACAAACACAACACACACATCAAGTTTGCATCTTACTCCTAAAACACACAAAGTTTATGTTCTCGGACATTTCCACGAGTCTTGCACAAGAAATTATTCCAAGAAATCTACCTAGGGTCAAATTTCTCTTTTAAATATGGCTCTAATAAGGTAGATTGCTAATTTATGTAGGCTGTAGTTAACACCTCCATTCTAAACCATGAAGAGCCTCTTATACCCTCATTATAAGGGCTTCCCACATGCACGAAAGTATGATTTTATGCAATCCTGAAGGACTACTCGAGGAAGTGAAGATTCTCAACACAAATTAGTCACTTCAACCCTTTGGGGATGAGTGCATTTGATTATAGTGGGTTGGATAGTATCATGGCTTAAGTGATTGTCTCCCACTTTGGTTATTCCCTCTCATCACCTCCGTAAAGGAATTCTCAGGAGGCAGGGCCTCTATGTATGTAGCATGTTCATGAAAAAGAAAAAATTGAATTTAGTTAAGTAAGTTTGGGAATTTGATTCACTCAAAAAGTGAAGAGCATATCCCTATTACTCTCCTTAATTCCAAACACTTCAATCACACTTGTTCATTTTTAACCTCTTGACAAGGAAGTTTTTATAAATTGAAATGTGTGGTTCAATTTCTCCCTTTCTTTCTACCACCCAAACACAACACTTGTGGTTTTTTGATCAACTTCGAAAAGTTGAGAGCATATACATAATGTTTTGTTTGAACAGACAATAATATGTTGGCCGTATTAAGCTAGATTTAAATGAAAATGCCACAATTCAATCAAAGCAAGCTTGTTAAGTGAAATACCTCATTCGATGCTACCAAAGGCTAGGCACATTTTTGAGATTTTTGCTTTGTTTTTTTCTTTTGCTTACTCACCTAGTGGCTATAGTTACCTCTTCATCTCCTCCAACAAATTAGTCAACACCACAACCAAAGTGAAGAAAAATAAATTGAATTGATGACAAAAATTAAGTTTCTTTCCAAATTTGCAAGAATGCTCTTAAGAAACTTTTAACAATGAACTCAATTAAGGGTTGAAAATTTCTTTTTGTATGCATTCAAAACTTTGACATAACGATCATACAAAATTTATTATTCCTCTAGACTTTATAGGATGTTTGCATTATAAATTTGTTTAGAATGCTCATTTTGGAGCCTTACCTCTTTTCTTTCCCTTTTTATCCTCAGCTCCGGTTTCTGCACTTTTAAATGTCTGTTCATTTGCAGAAAAGAGAAAAATACAGAGTTAGCATTCAGGAAAAATTAATCTGCAAGAAAAATTACACATACATCCATACGCGTCATTTTACAGATAATAAGCATCATTTTACTTCTATCTACGCATTACTTTGCACTACCTTAAGCGTGACTTTGCATTTACCTAAGCGTTATTTTGTAACTACTAGGCGTGACAATTTAAATCAAAGACGATGTAAAGAAGTTTAAATGTGGGAAAATAAACTTGATAAGTGACAGAAGACAGATAATAGGTGTTATTTCCTGGCTGATAGGCGTCTCTTTACAAGAAAAGGTGTCATTATTTGGCTGATAGGCGTTGAAAGAAGTTAGACAAAATATTAGAAGGGATCTTTAGGCGTCAGTTAGCTGCGTGCAAGTGTCCTTATTTAGCTGGTAGGCGTCATTTGACCTGTAATATGCAAAATAAACATTAAAATGAAGCCAAAAACCTGCAAAACATCAACAAAAATGATGATTAGAAGCCTAAAGCCCCACGGTGGGCGCCATTTGTGTGTTTGATTTTTACACCTTCATGAGATTAGTTTATTTCAATCAATTCTATGGAAGAAAAACAACAATTAAATGAAGAATTGAGAAGAAATCATTAAGCATCTCATGTTTTCTCTATCTAAGCATGATAATAGAAATCTCTCAGCTTAAATCTCTACTAGTGACAGTCCTAGAATGAGAAAATGATAGTTAATATGCTTATCTAGTTCATAATTCTCTCAAATCATCAAAAATGATTCACTCAAATGTTCAAATGCTCTCAAAAAATGTTTGATATTGCTCTCACAAATGCTTTGATCTCTCTAAGAATGCATATAGTATAGATGCTTGCACACAAATGTATATGATATGTTATGCTTGCAAAATGCTCTCTATTTATAGGATTTTCCAAGAGTAGGGGGTAGAGTTAATTGATCATGGTTTAACCTTGGTTGAGTGATAAGATTTTAGATGGTTTCAAATGAGGGGACAATTTAAATTATTGCTCAAAGGTCGGGACAATATGAGTGGAGGAAATTGCAAAGATTAAATGAGTGGTTGAGATTGTAAAGTTTGGAGTGATCCATGTGCTTTGTCTTCTCAAAGCTCATTGGTTCCTCAAATTCTTGTTGAAAGATAATAGGATGTAATTAATTCAATCAATTAATTAAATTAGCCATGTACGGGAATAGGTTGGATTTGATTTTTTTGATTTAAATTATATAATTAATTGTTTAAAATTAATTATATAGTTTGATTAATCCCTTTAGGATTATATTTAATTAATTAATTTCATTGGTAATTGATCCTTTGATTAAATTTGATTTGTCCCAATTTGATTTAATAAATGTCCATTTGATGTGATTAAGTCCATTTAAATTGATTTAGGGAAATTTGATGAGATTTGATGCAAATTTGATGAAAATGCAGATTTGATTGATTAGGAAACACCTGACAAAATTTATGTGTCTACAGTTAGATTAGGCAGACATGAAGGTAATTACAAAGCATGCGAACTTAAGTACAACATATATGAAGTATATTGAAGCTACATCTAAGAGCGCGTGATTGTACATATAATACAGACAAAGTTATGAGACAGTGCAAGCGGACTGAATATTGTTAAGAAGTTGTCAATGTTGTCATATATAGTTCATTGTTTAGAGATGTTATTTGCCTTTGACAAGTTGTCATTTGTTGAAGCGAGATTGGATCATCAGGATCCTAGAGATTGATGATTTTCCAGTTATCTCTCTGCATCAGGGTGCCCTTATGAAATTTAAAAGATAATGTTGCAGTGATCTAAATAATGTCAATAAAAGAATTACTACAATGGAGTCAATGCATGACTAGATCAGTTCAACTAAATTGCATGAATGCACAATTATAGGTATCAAAAAATGGAGACCTTAAGGAAAATTCAAAATAGTGGGAATCTAAAGTTTTTTATCATATGATATAGCTACATAATTATGAACATGTGGAAACATAATATGCAGTCATAACAATAGCCTCATATGGAAAGAGATACATCATTTTTCTTAACAGTTAAAGTAATACAAAGCATCAACAGGTGTAATAAAGGCCAAAGTACAATTTGCAGTTTGTTAGGGGTAGTCATATATCTACATTCAGAATGTAAGATTGAGAAGCTCATGAAGAGGATCAACAAGAAGTTTTAAAGAGGCTTAACATATAAATCTACAAAAAGGATACATAGGTCAGATGAGCATTACGAAATTCATAATGACATGCCTCAATTATTTCTATATCATTTTCTTAACAAGATTATAAGTGATAGCCACAGGTCAAAGAATATGATTGCATCAGATCAACAATGTGAGATTTAAAAGAAATGACGAATTCACCAGGATACATGGCAGTTGTATGAACACACAAGGAATAGAGGTAAATAATTGTCCGGAAGCAATTGAGATAGTAGATATAATCAACATTAAAAATGTAGAAACTGTGAATACATATGGAAATTTCCACTCATATCATATTATTGTAAGATAGTGCCAATGCAATGGAAAGGGTGGGTGTCTTTATTATTTATTTTCATGAATGGAGGGTTTTTAAACCAAGAACAGAGAAGTATAGTCAAATACATGAAACCTTTGTGTTCATTTTTGACAAAGAGAATATGGAAGCTTATCAGAGATCTATGGTGGTACAATCATCACAGTAGAAAGTATATGGGTTTGAAATAGAGCTTCAAACATAAATGGAAGGTCATGGATTTTAAATGCTATAATGGTTTTGGGAAAAATACAAGAGTTTCTAGAGTTCACAAAAGTCATCAACAGAGCCAATAAATGAGTTTCCAACCAACAAAAACGTAGCTTGCAAGGCGACTATCAACAATAAGAAGAAACCCTCGAGTATTAAAAGATTCCCTAAATCAAATGTTTTTAGCAAAGAGCAGAGTGGTATTGAAGCATAACAAAAAGTGAGTAAAATTTGTCATGACAGTAAGATAAAGAAACATAGAGGGTTATTTTCTATTTTCTGGTTCTTACTAAAGGCGTTTGACATCGGAGTACCTGTGAAAAAAGCATGAAGATCTCCAAAGAATGTAGGTTTCAACTGGTGCAACCTTTTCCTGAGTCAAAAATACCCATTAAGCTTGGCATAGGAGATACACAAATAGAGCCATGGTTTTATGAAATATGGACCAACTTGAAGCCTCAAAAGATGCAGAGTTCGAATTGAGTAAAGCAGATATCCTCGCGACAAAGTGAAAGTACACAGATTGGCTTGACAGAGAGCTTACCCATAGAATACAAATGATCAAGGGAGCCTCTAAGTTTCCCAAATCTACTTCACAACATTATTAAACCTTAGCTTCCTCCAATATGACCGCAGACAGAGATTGAAAGGGAAAATAATGATGAGGCATATATGTTTAGGGTTTCACAACCCTAATGGCACCGTAGGGTAATGTAATAAACTAAGTTTATTTTTTAGCCGATAGGATATTTGTGGGAGCTTTTCTTCCTTGAATGTAAATCTTCTATCAAAAAATTGTCAGCCTCTGATTGTACAATAATGCAAAAAGAAAAAATAGCAGTTTAGAAAGTTTAGAAAAAATAGTAGTTTAGAAGTCCATTTGCTCAAAAATGGAAACATCCAAGCAAAATACTCCAACAAATCTACAAACCATAAAAAATGGAAACAAAAAATGTTTTTTTTTCCTTTTTTGGTTGCACATGTGATACGATTGAGGCCATTAAGGACGATTGAGGCCATTAAGGAAGATAAATATTTGCATTGTTTTTTGCACAGAAGCATTTTGAAGCATTTTTTTCATTTCCAGCAACTATGTCTTGTGGTAAGTCACTTGCTCTAGTCTCTTTGAGTTTTATTTTTTGAATCTGTATGTGGTGGTTGTTGTCATTTTTTTGTCTATTTTTTTTGTCTCCTATCATTATGGTTTGTTCATGTTTGTTGTGATTTGGGCTTCTTCCCCATGTTATCAAAGTTTATTATCATACGACCTCAGTAGAATGTTCGCACTGAAGCTGCATGGAAACTTTGATGAATTCATGTCACACTCTAACTCACTCATTTTGTAGTCCCTGTTGCCCTTGAATCACGTTCTTCAAACCCTGGGTGAAGGAACAAGAAAACCATGAGAATCCCATGTTTCTCCCAACTTTTAGTTTTGTAATTTATCGCGAACTTCTTACCATGAAAACTTTGTGTTGGGACAAGTTTTTTTTGTTGACATCGAGCAGTTTCTCGAATGGGCTTTTGAAGAGTTATTAATTGAGATTTCGTCAAATTGATTTCTATAGGCAGTGTTTGGGTTTTTTGCTTCACTTTAAAAAGGCCATTTGTAGATGTTAGAAGTAAATTTCTTGTTAATTGGGTCTTCTTTGAATCAATTACCTATATGAGTGTTTGGTTATAAGCACCTCAACGTAAATGACTATTTGTAGATGTTAGAAGTAAATTAGTTTATGGAATGTTTGGAGAAAAGAAAAATAAGGCCTTAGAGTAGATCAATGGGTGCTCCAGATTCATTAATTAATTAGGGTTTATTGGCTTTAGCTTTACAAAGAAGAGGACTTTTTTATTTCTCATGTTCAATTTTTAATAATAGATTTTTTCCTGAATTAAAAATTTATTAAGGGAGATTTTTTTAGGTGATCATTTTATTTATATATGATAAATTGAATATAAAATAAATAATATCTCTTAGTCTATTTTTAAAAAGTTTTAAAAAAATATTTTACTTTAAATTGAAAATTAATTAAAACTTAATTTATTCACATTAAATTATATTTTTAAATAAATAAATTTAATTTAATATTTTTTACTATCTTCTTTTTTATCTTAAAATATAGAGCATAAATTCTACATCATTAATGGTTTACTTTTGATATTATGTAAACAATTTGACTATTTGAAAAATCACTCCTATAGGCTCATTGTTGCATGCACAAAAACATGCAACTGCTAGTGTATATTGTATTATAATACCCGCGGGTGAAAAATGATAATAAAAATAATAATGTAGTGTTTTATATTAATATTTATTTTAGTGGAGTGCTTAATAGATATTAATATAACATAAATAATTATTTTTTCTATTATCTTGCATTGAAAATATAGTTGTAATTAATATTTTTTATATGATAAGATATAAAAACATATATTTAATATTAAGTTCAAAATGCAATAAATAGAGGATAAATGTGACTGGAAGGTCAGTAGGCTTTTGATTTCAATGGAGGCGGAGGACATTTTTCCAATTTGCATGTTCTTGGAGGAGGGGATTTTATTTTCCTACATGTCAAGTTATTTTTAAGCTTTTGAGAAAACTCGAAGTTCGTTTTACAGTGGTTGGAGGCTTTTTAGTTTCTACAACACTTGGTGGGCCTCTAGAGGGTTTTTTTCAGTTTTGGAGCAATTTTGGGGGGCTTTTGAGTGCATTTTGATTTCATTATCATTGGACAGGGTCTTATAGGTAGTTGGGCTTCAATTTCTTGTAGTTGCACCCCTATTTTGGAGGGATTTTTAGTTGCATCTAACCGCAGAGGTTGTGCATGATTTTGGAATAGTTATGTGGAAGTTGAGATGATTTGGAGTTCCACATGAGTTAGAATTGGGTCTAGGAGAGTTTTGAGGTGGTCAAATGCATGTTTGTAGCAATTTGGCCCCCTTTTCCTCTTGGTTTTCCTCATCTATCTAACCCTTCTTCATTCTAGGTATATATCTTGTATTTTGATCCCATTTTTCAGGGTTTCCCTCTTTTGGCCAGATTTTTGCACCTCACAAATTCTGGGAGATTGTATTGGAATTCATGGTTTGTAGCAGATTTCCTAATTATTTATATGCAGAGACTGATTCCTTCTTGATTATCTTTCTCTGTCCAACATTGATTGTGACTTATTTAATTTAAATATTGTGTTTTCACCTTTGTTTAATCAGTTTCCTTTCAATATTTAATGCAAAATATGATATCCCATGGTGCAAATCTGTGATTGTGTCTTACATTTTAGTGTTGAATTTGAGAAAACATTAGTGTTTTCCTCTTCAAATATTAGAATACCAGGACCTGTCATAAGAGTCAATTTTGCAGGGTTTGTCTAATTGAGTTGTGAATTTAAAGTGCTCTTTTGATAAGTAATTCTATGAGATTACCCAATTGCAAGTCAGAATATTATTGGTGCATCACCTTTTAGTTTTAGATTTCCATTTTTAAAAGAGCATCCTTCTATCTCTTTCCTCGTTCAGATTTTAGTTTAGGTGAGCACTATTAAGGAACCGACCTTTCTATTCTGGCAATTCACTCTCACCATAGGATACCCACATCCTAAGAGTGTTTCCATGTTTCAACAAGATAGCTAGATTTTGCATCTTGCTATAGGCGCAATCCTAATTGAAAACAATAAGACAACTATTCTACTAACAAGTTTAAAATGAATTCGTAAGAGTGTTGAAGTTTTTACATTTATAGTTCCAAATTATCTCCTAATCAGAAAAGACAGAAGACCATAGTTAAAAGAAACATGTTTGCTTTTTGGATCAATAGTATCAAAGTGATGCAACTATTTGTATTAAAAAATAACTTCTTTTTTGAAAGATTTTACATAGTTATAAAACATCTTCTTATAAGAAAACAAAGGAAGAAGAGGTTGGTTTTGGGTCAATAGTATTATTGATTACTCTTTTCTTAGGATATTTTAGATATATAGTTTCCAAGAGTTACTCTTTTTAAGGAGATTTTAGATATGCAGTTCAGAAACTATCTCCTTATAAGAAAAGGATGAAGAATGGGACTGAAAGGAACCTGTTAGCTATTGAGGGTCAATAGTAGCAGAGTGATATAGCTTTTAATTATAAATAAATATATTCCCTTTTAAAGATCATGAACCCCAAACCATCTAAGGTAAAAATGATAATATCTAAATAATGCTTAGTGCATCAAGTGTTTTGCTTATGGATTTGATTGTGTGAATGTTTTTGCATATGATACAAAAACCATTCACACAATCAAATCTAGAACAAAACACGTGATGCAAATAACTTTCACATAATCAAATCTAGAAGCAATATACAGATTATCTCATGGATTGTGTAAATCTAATCACTATAATGGTTAGTACATTTGGGAGCTTCAATTTCTTAATAATAACATAAATATTACTTTTATGTTTTGAACTTTCAAAAAGTGTAACAATTATTTATGTACGAGGGAAGCTTTTAAACAATTACTTGATATCAAAATAAATGTAAATGCATTTTTATTTTCTTTTGTGGAAATATTTTATAATATTAATGATTTATTTATATTTGATGGATATATTTCTAGAAAAAAAAATGTCCATTTGATGTTATTGAAGGTAATCAATAAAATGTACATTTAAGTATAAATAAGTTTCAACTAAATCATATGTATTTTATAGATATGATATTTGTATAATTAAATGTTAGGTTGGAAGTTTAAATGTAAAATAGAGTGGTAAAAATAAAGATAAAATGAATGAGATTTTATATTTTTTTTATATCAAACTTGAAATAATGTCCCACATTTAGAGAATTGTTGCTATGTCAAAGACATTTTAAATATCTCATTAATCCTCATAAATTGAATCATAATATGCCACTATTAATTACTTGAATGCTTTAGAATGCTTATTCAAGAGATGGTCATTTAATTGTTCTGAATAAATTTATTGAATGTCACCAAACATGTGACTAAAATAAAGGTGGGGAAGTCAATCAAGTAATTTTGAATCATGAATTATAAATTTGAAAGGGACAAGATCATAACTTTATATTTATCCCAAAGTAGGCTAATAAGGCCATTATTTACATTTGAAATAAATATGAAGGTAACCCTAAAGGTAAAAGAGGATGATATTATAGTAAGAATAAACTTAAAAGAATTATCCAATAATAAATAATAACTCAAGACCTCAATCATACCTTGTTGCCCTTATATTTGTGTACCCACAATTTGAACTTTTGTGTTGAAAATATCATCTTCAAATGAAATCACGAGTCCTTTTGCAAAGAAAAGTCACTAATATTTGAGTGAGAAAACATCAAATGATTTGGTGTAATCGTCTTGATATTATTAATTGGTTGAATCAAAATTCTCCTCTTCTCGAGCTTGCAATTCAAATTTTTGAAAAACCTCTACTCAGTCAAAAATTATAAAAGGTTAATTGCCCCTTGGTTTTCAAATAAATTCTCAAGACCCATTAACCTGCCAGGGTAGAAAGAAGTTAATTTACCTTTCATAAAAACACAAAAATAATTGGTTAATTAACCTCTTTCAAAACCTTTGAAGGTTAATTAACTTGTTTTAATTTTTACAAAGATTAATGCTGTTAGAGTAGTCATAGCATAGCTAATAATTAAATCATTTAATTATTAGTCTATTTACTCTATGCTTAAGTTATACTTAGGCAGCGCTTATATTTCTCTAGGGTTTTCACCTTTAGGGTTTCGTGATTCCTTTTATAAGGATTCACTTCTTTTCATTTCATAATGGAGATTGTATTCATTATTGTTGTTAATAGAAATTCTTTTCTTGCAACATGGATTTCATGTCTCTGGCTTTTTGGCTGCCATAGCTCTATGTTTTTCTCTTCTGTCTTGCTTCTATTTTGTGACAGGTTTGCATGCAGGTGATCTTGGGAGGATTTGAGTTTATCAAATCCAATATGGTATCAGAGCTCTTCTGCAGCCGGCTATTCATTCTTTGTTGAAGCAAGCGAGGGTTTGAAGTTTGCCAGTCTTTTCCTGTCTTTTTTTCATTGGTTCTGGGGGGTCTTTATTTTTTGAGGCGCTTTGGACCAAAACCAACCTCACGGTTGCGTCCAGAAGGCTCAAAAACCCTAGAATCCATATAAGGCACATCTGATTTGGACACCGGAGCCTCGGGGAGAAATTTCTTGGCCTTCCAGGGCCGTACGAGCACGGTTTTCGATGCAAAATAAAAATTTAAAAAAAAAAATGAGTTTTTTATTAAAATAGTGCGCGCCACCCGTGCTCTGCCTGTGCGCCACCCGCCACCCGCACGCGACCCAACCGCCACCGCGCTGCCACCAGGCGCCCCCGCCGCCGACGCTCCACTGGGCCGCCCCTTGTACACCGCTCAGCCCGGTTCTGACGCTCCGCCGCCACCCCTGCGCGCCGCTCCGCCCGGCACCCACCGCCCGCGCTCCGCCCAGGTATTTTCAGCCCCCATGGGCTTATTAGCTTAGGCAGCAGGTCACATGCGTGACCAGAGGCTCAGCCCCAGCCCCTGAGCGCGCCATGCGTCCAGGGGCTCACTTTTTTTAGCCCCAGGGGCTTATTTTTTGCCTTTTGGGGCCTTTCTGACCCTCCTGGACTATTTTCGCTCTATCTTGAGCATCCGGGGGTCTTTTTTCGACTTCCATATACCGTCGGAAAGCTATTTCCGAACACTTTTCGATGATGGAGGTTGGGTTTTTGGGTTCTGCCATTTTGATAGTTTTTTTTTCTGTTTAAGTTTGATGTCTATTTTTTCCTGCTGGGAGTCATATCTGGCTCATCCGAACTCCATTTTTGGCAAACCAGATATCGTCACAAAGATGATTCAGTGAACTATTCAGTGGTAGAGGTATTTTTCTAGATTCTTCTCTAGGTTTTCTCTCCTCCAAGTTTGGCAGTTTATGCACTCTGGTGGATTGCTTGGTTCTACAGGTCCTGGGATCTCTTCTACTGTACTTCTGGCTCACTCTTCTTTTTGACTTCTGAGCTTGTATGCTTCTTTTGATGCATCTTTATTCTATAAATGCACTGAGATAAAGTGCCTACTACTGTATATTTGGGATCTTGTACACCTTGTGTGTTTTTGTACTCGCACTCAGTTATAAAGTGTCATGGGGGGTTATGATTCTTATGCCATTTTAGGCGCATCCACCTTTGTCAAGTGAGCGTACCTTCCACAATATTAGCCCATGCTGTGTGTTGGTGACACCGCCCTTTATCTTGTGTTTGTACTTCTGTTGCACTGTTGGTGTTCCTAGTTCTTCTTCTGTAGTTGTTTCTGGCATTGCATTTCAGTGTTCCTATCACCTCTCCCAGTTTAGCATTATGGGGGGGTTCACCTGTTGGTTCTATTGCTTCCTGGTTCGATTGATCAGCTCTTCAGACTTTGTCTTCTCTACCTGGTCATGCACTTCAGTGGGGGTTCCAGCAATTTCCTCTGACAGAGTTTTCAGCTTCATGCTTCGGAGATGCTTCTTGATCATTCTTGTTCCTTTCTCTGGGACATCTTTTCCCTAGATTGAAGGCTCAGTTTCCTTCATCTAGTTCTTTTCTTGTTCTTGGGTACCTGATCAGGCCTTGTTGCTGGGACCCATCTTTCCTGCTTTCTGCAGTAGTTTAGCTATTTTTCTTCTCCCTAAGTTACACTTAAGGGGAGGTGTTAGAGTAGTCATAGCATAGCTAATAATTAAATCATTTAATTATTAGTCTATTTACTCTATGCTTAAGTTATACTTAGGAAGCGCTTATATTTCTCTAGGGTTTTCACCTTTAGGGTTTCGTGATTCCTTTTATAAGGATTCACTTCTTTGCATTTCATAACGGAGATTGTATTCATTATTGTTGTTAATAGAAATTCTTTTCTTGCAACATGGATTTCATGTCTTTGGCTTTTTGGCCGCCATAGCTCTCTGTTTTTCTCTTCTGTCTTGCTTCTATTCTGTGATAGGTTTGCATGCAGGTGATCTTGGGAGGATTTGAGTTTATCGAATCCAATAAATGCAACCATACAAAATATGTAAAAATGAGAACTTAATTAACCTCTTTCTTGGTTAATTCTTCATCAATTTTCACACATTTTTAGAAAGGTTATTAACCTTCCCATTGTGTAACTACTTTTGCAAAACTTTGAACAATGAAACTAACAGATGTGAGATCAATGTTAGTCAAATGAAAATTATAGGTACAGGGTTGATTCCTTACTTCCATTATCCCGACCTTTGCCAAAATGGAAATATTTGATTGATAGGTAATTATGATAGAGGATATTTGTAACTTGTTTGGAAAAATTCCAAAAAGAGGTAACGTTCTATCAAATAGTTCACTGAGATGGTGCGTGTGAACTATTTGACAAAATGTTTCAAAGAAACGTGGCTTCCAGAGATTGAAATGACATCCTCGAGGGTAGAGGTTTTAAATTTATTATTCCATATCACAAGATATCTTTCGTCTTGGAAATGCACAAAGGTAAATAAGAAATGCAAAAAGTGAAAGCATGGGAAGGCTCACTAACTGTTTAACAAAATCCCTCAAATAATTGTAGCCTCATTGGAGTGTAAAGATTGCACAATCTACTCAACAACAAGTTTGTAAGTCTTTAGAAACTATCAAAGAAATACAATTATAAGGAAAATAGAAAATTCCATTACCTTTATTATCTCTACCACACTAATCATGTTAAATAGAAGCTTTATCACAAGGTTGTAATCACCTAAATTTGGTCTAGCAAACCTATAGCCCCTATTTCAAATTAATTGGTCTTAATAAATCCTAAATCAAAGAGATTCATAAGCTAGACCCTAAACCCTAATTATTAGAGCACTTAATCAAATATTCTTACCTAATTTTAATCCTAACTTGTTGAATCAAATCATCAATCTTAAAGCCTAAAACACTTAAATTGCATAAAACAATGGGATAAATCAATAAGTTCTAAAGCCCCTTTTAAATCAAAGGAACCCATTAACACATGTGTGAGCACATTGAAAATCAAATAAAACAAATAAAAAGGGAAAATACCAATTTTGTCTTATTCTCCACAAGGTTGACCAATCAAATCACTTAGATCAAGCACACATGGATTGAGGGAAGTTGCATCTCAATCACTCTTCCCGGATGAATCTCAATCATCCATCTCTTGGAATTTCCTATAAAAGGGATAGCTCCCTTTGCTCAAAAGAACAAGAATATTTGGAGAGTAGAGTTATAATGCTATTTTCATTCTAGGGTTTTATTGTGCACTCATAGCTCTTGCTTTCATAGTAGTTTACTTGCATATGCATTTGTAGCTCCATTTCTTAGTTAAATGAAATCTGTGAGATTCCTTTCATATTTTAATGGTAGATGCATTTCTCATATTCTTGATAGTTTACATTTCCATTTTAGTTTCATCCTTCATGGTTACTATGCATTTAGCTTCCTAGATTATGCATTTCATTTTCAAATCTTTTTGAAAGCAAAGTATGCAAGTATATGCATCTTGATCATTATTGCATTGAATCTTCCATTTTGGGGTAGTCAAGTCACTGATTCTCCATGTCCAATCTGATGGGCACTCATGAGAATCACACTTGCCTCAACTAGGAAGAAATAAGTCAGTTTCAAGGCTATTGGTGAAATGTTTGATTCTTGTTTTGATGCTAACCCCATTTGATATAATGGTTTATTGAAGTATTTAGTTGCAGATTTGATAACACATTTTACCACACAGATTTTTGGCACCCACCGTAGGGCAAAAAAATTATTGTTGTCTCATTCTCATGATTTTTTTAAATTGTTGATGAAACTGTGTTCATTGTCGTACGATTCTTGATTCCAGCTCGTACAAAAATTTTCTAAATAGTAGTTTGTTGTATGGTGATACATGTTATGTCATACGAGTCTACTTTCAATTTGGATTATCATTTGAGCTTATTATATTTTTTGTACGACACTTTATTCTAGCATTTTTTGTCGTATGGTAACATATACTTTGTTATACAACTTTCACCAACTGTTTATTTTTTGTGATTTGTCGTTTCAAGAGCAAAGAGTATTTTTAGGGGTCATATTAAACTAATTTTGATCACCTAACCCCTAGCATGTGTTGAATGATCTTTTTCTCTCTGGTTTTGTAGCTTAACTGGGTTTTTCAAAATGTTTTGATGAAGGTTTACTTGTCAAAGTCTCACTAGCACACCTTTTTGCATAACAGTTTTGTGCTTGTAGGACTTGAAAGAAAGAAAAGTTGTGAGACTACTAATGCTTGTATTTGTAGGTTGCCTTGTGACTTAATCAACCAACCAAAACATGTGTTTTCCTATATTTTTTCTTAGGCACCTAGTTTAATTAGGGTATTGCTTGTTTGGGTTAAATTGGACATTAGGGGATTATGCTCTTCTTCTTTTTGAAGAATCAAAAACCCAAACATGTTTGATTGACCTTAGGAAAACAATACTTTCTTTTGGTAAAATCAAGTGTGTTTGGCATGTTTGGGAGAAACAAAAGGAAATAGGAGAGTATGTTCTTCTCCTCTTTGAAGAAGAATCATAAATCTTGACCTTCCATTTTCTATCCATTTATTTCTTGCATTTACCTTTAGAGGGCCTGCCAAGAGATAAATCTTTTGGGAATGACCCAAGTGGGGAAAAAGCAGGCCTCACTACTCCATCTCACTATAATCAAAAGCTTCCTTCAATCCAAATAGAGGGGAGACTTAACTATTTTCTATTCCTAATGCCTCTTCATATGTAGGGCCTAGTTGCCTCAATCTTGCTAAGCAAGACTACATTTAACTAGGTGCTTGTAGGGTCATCTTGGTCTCAATCTTGTTTACAAGACTATAAGGGGAGTACATTCAACTTTTATAGGGCTGAGAGGTCTCAATATTGCTTGCGAGACTATGCATTTTGGGTGCTTGTAGGACTATATGCCTCAATTTTTCTTGTGAAACAACAAGGGATAGTCATGAACGAATGTCCTTAATAAACACTTTTAGATAGAATCTACCCAACTTACCTCTGAAAGTATCATAATCTATATGCAAGAATTGATCCAATTGGATTACCTGGATCACCTGAATATTTTTACACTCACCATATGTATTCCCAAAGGCATTCTAAAGCATGAATGTGGCATGAGGGAGCCTATGTGATTAGATAAATGAGTCTCTTTTCAAAACCCACAATGTGCATAGTCTTGGAAAACGCCAATATCACTTTGTGTGAGGTGAAGGAATATCAAGTGTGGGCAAAGATTTTGATACTAAGCCAATTTAAATCTAGGGATAGAAAGTGTTTGATCATCCTCTCTTTGTGTTTGATATTTTTGAATCACTTTAACTTGACACCTCTAGCAACAAAAACACTCTTGACAACACAACACACCTTCAAAAATTGTCATTTGAGCAAACGAGATCTGAATTTCATCTAAAAACAAGTGGCAAAATTTCCTGGGTTGTTCTATCATTTTTTCCCTTAGAATTTTCATACGATAAAACTCATTGGGGGCAGAAAATCATATGAGAATCCTAAAATTGTCGTATGGGGGCTAGTATATTGTCTTATGGGATCTCAATCAAAACAACTTAATCTATGGTATCTTTTCAATCTGTCCATTAAGTTGATTAGAACATATTTTTGCAACAGTTTTCAGTTCTTGACCACGTGACCTGGCTTACCATCATCTCTCATCTTAGTTTTTCACATGGTCTTACTTTTCCTATGCTTCTTCATCGATAACCAATCACAAATCAACTCAATCACAAGTGTCGTCCAACAGGTATTTAGAAGTCAAAACGTGATACATTGTACCAAGTTCAGCAAATCTTTTCATAATCTCCTTTCAAGCTATCAGATAAATGATCATTCAGAAGCCTTTGGCATTGATACATCAGCCTAGTCATTCTAGAATTGTAACCTCAATTGTCTTTCATGGTCCAAACTAGAAGTCAAAATTTTGATCTCGATTCCAAGGGAAAAGCTACCAACGATCTTACCCAATGACTATATTCCTGTCAAAATCCAAGAACAGCTTACAAAATTCCACAATAGTACACCTCAGTTCCACATCAGTCAATACCCTTATTTGATCAATCAATCCTGGTTATGCAAAACACATCCATAATTTTAGATTAGGATTGGGGATCCCAACATGACCAATAGAGTCACCACACTAGTGCCTCTTCCTCGATTGAAGAACCCACTAAACAAGAAATTAAAAGATGTAAAAAAGAAAAATATTTCCAAAAGATGATTCACACTCTTATGCAATTGGACAAGGACATGTACTTTATGCATCTTGCAGCATCTACATGTGTCAAACTTCTACCTGATTTTGATATTGAGGGACTCATACAACAAGAAGAAGTGTCTCCCATCAACATCGTTAATCAACAATTGCAAGATATGAGATGTGAACTAAGGGAATTGAAGAAAGAAAAAGAGAAACCTTCCAGAAAGTACTCGGTGGAATCTATATGTCCCTTCCCATTTGCCAAGAATTTTCACATGCTAGCATTCCCCCCAAGGTTTAAATTCCTAAATATGAAAAATATAATGGGGAGGGCGACCCTCAAGATCACGTGAGGGAATTTTGTGCTCTTAGCATGGAGTTTACGCATGAAAGGAAATAATTGATGTGATTGTTCCCATGAAGCCTCAGCGGCCAGGCCCTGGAATGGTTTACAAAACTCTTGCCTAGTATCCAAACATTTGGCAAACTTGTGCAAAAAATTATCCAACACTATTCTTACAATATCTCACATATGGTCACTATGTTGAATTTGTGTAACACTAAGAAACACACCGACAAACCATTTGTCAAGTTTCTTCAAAGGTGGAGAAATGTATTCATAATATATCCTATACAGATACCCGAGTCTGAGAAAATTGACATCTTTATTAACAACTTGGTTCATGAAATGAACTATGTGACTCAGATGCAAAAACACGCTTCCTTCAGTGACTTAGTCGATAGTTCCATCAGAATTGAGGACGTCCTCATGAAGAAAGGTGAACTCACCTTGTGTAAAAACACTAAATCTTCCAACAATGGTAATGGCAAGGACAAAAAAAAATACTGGAATAAAAACCACAATGTGGTCAATGATGGTGTAGTTGACTCATCTGAGTTTAAACCCAAGGAACCAGTGTTTAATCTCTCTAGTAGTATCCAAGATGCTAAGATCAATGCTAATGGCATGAATTCATCCAAGAATACCTAAGATGCTCAGAAAGACAAGGCACCATGGATACCAAGACCTAAGCATAAATTCACTCCTCTTGGAAAATCCCTTGGAGATGCATTGAAAATATTGGTTGCTCACATGATTATCACAATACCTGATCTGAAGCCTTGGGAACCAACAGTTAAGCCCAAGTGGTGGAACAATAATCACTACTGTGAATACCATAAAAACAAAGGGCATTTGACTAATGACCACATGAAATTGAAACATGTGATACAAGACTTTATTGACAACGAGACTATCAAAGTTGGTGGACACGGATCGAATGATGATCATAAGGCTTTCAAACAACCTTTAACCTCCTAGGGAAAAGGAGATTCTTCAAAAAACCAAGGAGCTAATGTGAACCATATCGACACAAGTACTAACAACATTATTCACATTCTTGAACATGCTGATCAATCCTGCAATTTCATCATTATCAAAGATAAGGATGCTGAGTCTGCCAATGTTGTTACTCGCAATCATTCTAAATTTACTCTCAAGGGGGTAGCATATTCATCCAAAAAAAATATTGCACCAATGAACAAACCATCGACATCCAAACAAACTGCTTTATCACTCCCATCTACAAAATATAACTTGGTTGATCAACTACAATAGAGTCCTACTCATATTTCCATTCTAGAATTGCTTAAGCTATTACCATCGCACAAGGAGATTCTTGAGACAACCCTTTTAGAAACTAATGTGCCCAAAGATCTTGACATTGATTGGTTTCAGACCATGGTGAATCATTTAACTTATCACCATTACTTATCCTTCTTAGAGGATGATAAAGCGCTCAGTCACCCACATTATCAACCCTTGCATATAGAGGTTCTAATCCACAAATCTAGGGTCAAGCATGTTTTGATAGATGGAGGCACTGATTTGAACATCTGTACTCTTAATCTTGTAACTGTTGGAAATATGTTGAGTCAATGTGACTGAGAGGGGGGGTGAATCAGGAACCAATAAAACTTAATCCTTTTAATCCAATATTAGATTATCCACTCTGATTGCATGCAAGAAATGAAAAGCAATAAAACATCCATAATAGTTGACACAATATTTGGTTACCCAAAAACCTTCCAAATAGAAAGTAAAACTGGGGTGGGGATGGTACCCACAAGATTTATTATTGTAGTATAAATTTAGCCTGTTAAAGCTTACAATTGACCACTTCTTATGGCCTACCCTGTTAGGAGCAATAAGGACTATTAGGTCCACCTTGTTAAAGGATTTAATACAATACAATCAAGTAATGCAACTCTATTAGGAGATTTATAAAGGACTATTAGGTCTACCTTGTTAGAGGATTTTGTTGATGCACCTGTTAGGATGAACCAGTATATGATCTTTAATGGAACTTTGATTTTATAAATAAGATCCAATGATATAAACTAATCACCTATCTATGATGGATGAGTCTCTGTTGTTCCTTATACTGTTCTAGCCTCTTAAACAAACTGCTTCTTCATATTTGCATACATGCTCTTACACATATTTTTTTACTCTTACTCACACACATTTTGGATAAACAAAATACTTTATATTTATACCTTATCCAAACCAAATGCAACTGTAAGTTAGCTTCTGTAAGATAAATAAACATTTAACAATATAAGCTAAGTCGGCCCAAAACTATCACTCGGGTCCAGTAATCCATTCTGGCAATACATTGGCACTTGGGCATTATGTTTTCACTTAGGAAACATATTATACTTTATCACTCGGGCTACTATGTGTACTCAGGCTAGTCTGATCACTCGGGTAATACTGATTGCCACTATCTGCTCGGTTGACACTGCCACTACTCGGGTTACAATGCTGGCTTGGTCAACACTGTGATTGTTAGTAATAACTGAGGGGGGGGTGAATCAGTGGCCTCAAAAATTTATCCTTTAATCACTAACCACCAATCAAATGAATCTCAGATTATTAAGTCCCTACAAGATGCATGCCATGATATACTTCTAATGATTAACTATCTGTCGATTTTCCTTGTCTGTCCTTATTCTCTTTGATTACTGATATGCAGTATAACTATTTATCAAAATATAATAAATAAGTAGAGTATACCGATATATCAATAAATGCATATGTGAAATGTAAAATAGTAAAGTAATAAACTATACACACATAACACTTGGATTTTAACGTGGAAACCCTGTTGAGGGAAAAAGCACTGGGATCGGTACCCCAAATTTTCACTCTTCTGAAGTGAGCCCTATTAAGACTCAACCCTGTTAAAGGTTACAAACACACTATTATGTGTGACCTTGTTAGAGGATTTTATACATATAGGTTGTCACTTAGTATCGGGCAACTCAGTTTTCTACCATCCTTGAATCAGCCTCTTTCTTAGACTATCAATAGGCTTTAGGAAAATCTAGTGCTACTTTCATGAATCAATCTTTTTGGCACTCCTTGGGATGTACCTCAATATATATAAGAATATTAAGTCCTGCTCTGTTAAGAGACTTGATGCTTCAATGGTTAAACTGAAGCAAATTGACCTATTTCTAATGCAACTTGAATTGCAGATTTTTAGATCTATTTAAGTACATTACCTCTCTAATCAATATATCAATTCAATTCTTTGTGCTCCACACTTTCTACTCTATGATGTTGTACTCACTATTTTTCGATGTCTGCAGAATTCCTTAGCTCTTCCTTCAGCTTGATTGATCAGTACTGTATGAAGTTATCCTTCATCAGTTTCTCCTTCGGCATCTTCTTTTATTCACTCCCCTTAACCCCTTTTCTGTGAATGTCATATATGTTATTGGAAATGAATTAAGCTTGTCTCTTATATAGACATGATATTCACTATTTCTTGATTCTTGATTCTTAGCGTGAAAAACAATCCAGCCAATTTGATTTAAAGCATATATCCTAATTTATCTCATATTTATCTTCTTGCCAACTGTACAAATCTTCTTTAAATACATCACTTAACTTTGGTCGAATAAAATAATGAAAACAACCAGTTAATTCTATCTTTAGCTCTTGCCAGCTAGATATTTTGTCATTTTTTGAACTCTCTGCTCCGTTGGTCAACTCTTTAGTTAGTCGTCGGTTACAACTGCTAGTTCTATCAGTGTGACTCCAGTCAGCTTCGAGATCTCCATCTGTTGGGCATCAATGGATTTTACTCATCAACTCTATTTTCAGCTCATCGGGCATCCTGTGATTTTTCTTCGTCGGGCAATACTATTTTTTTCTCGCTGGGTATCATTGTGACTTTTCTTCTATGGCTTTACCGATGGTGTGCACTCTATCGGTGTTGTCTGTCACTTAGTGAATACTTGACTTTTATGCATTGCTGAAAGCATAACCTTTGTTCCATTGATTCTCTAAATTATTTGGCATTATGTACATGACTGTATAGATTATATCAAATTGACATCAATGAAAATACAAACCATTAACTGATTTAATGCCTTGCATTATCTTCAACTTAACATTATCAAACATTCAATCAATTACATGTCATCAATTTCTCCCTTTGGTATTGATGGCAACAAAACTTATATTATCACACTATACTATTTCTAATACAATATGAAATACAATTGTTTTATCAAACTACCAGTCTTTGTTTGATAACCGATAAATGTCTGAACTTTGGTAAGCTCTGTTTTAGCTTAGATTTGATTCTTGCAGCTTTCTATTTTCTTATGTGTTGAATCTCCTCTGGTGTCAATTTCTGCTTAGATGTCTTGTCCTCTTTTCAGAAACTTTCTCTTTGTGTAATCTTTCATACATTTTTCTCTCCCTTAGGATATAATCTCTCCCTATTGGAGTGATCTGATAATGGATAATCTTTCTTCCTTTTCTTAGAAGAATGTGATAATATGGATAATCTCTCCCTTTGACAACAATGCCAATCAGATATGGAAACAGTGTCTGTTGCCAATTGTTTTAAATATCTGACATTCATGTCAAGTAATCATTCTCCTCTTATCCATAATATATCCCTTGAATTTCCCTTATCCATCAGTAATACAACATTATGATCTTGTGCTTGGTTTTGATATATACATGTCTGTATATAGATGTAGCCCTGAAGTTCTTCTCTTTGCTTGCATCAATATTTCTAATATTCTAATAATATATAGGTTGATGTAGCCTTCAGTCTTTTACTGACTGGTAGACAAGGGTTTTACCCCTAGTCTCTTTCTCAGGTACTCAAATGTATCTTTGGGCAGTGGCTTGGTGAAGATATCAGCCAACTATTCTTTTGATTGCACATACTCAAGTGTCACTTCTTTCTCTTGAACTTGTTCTCTTAAATAATGATACTTGATTGCAATGTGTTTAGTCGTTGCATGCATGACTGGATTCTTGTAAATTTTTATTACACTGGTGTTATCACAATAGATAACCACTGGTGTTGTCACCCATAAAGAATTCTCCTCTAGTTGTGCTCTTTCGGTCATCAAGATTTCCAGCCCAATCAGCATCGGTAAACACCTTTAGTTCAAATTTGCCTTCTCTTTTATACCATAAGTTGAATTCCTCAGTATTCTTCAGATATCTTAGGATTCTTTTCACAACATTCATATGTGATTCCCTGGGGTTAGCATAAAATCTAGCAACAATTACTACTGCATGTGCAATATCTAGTCTAGTGTGTACCACATACATGAGTTTTCCAATCATTGATCTGTATGAAGTCTGATTTACCTCTGTTGTTTTTTCCTCCTTTTTCAACTTACTTCCAGTAGCCATCGGTGTTCCAACTGGCTTGGATTCTTCCATCTTGAATATCTTCAGGACCTCTTTGATGTATTTGGACTGTGTAATGAAAATACCTTCACTTTGTTGAATGATCTGAAGACCAAGAAAGAACTTGATCTCTCTGAACATAGACATCTTGAATTATTTTCTCATCTCATCATCAAATGATTTGCATAGCATATCATTGCCTCCGAATATGATTTTATCAACAAATATTTCAGCAATCAAAGTGTTAGTATTAGTATCTTCTTTTAAATAAAGATTGTTGTTTTCACTAGTCCTTATGAATCCAATACTTATTAGCTAGGAATGAAGTCATTCATACCAGGCTTTAGGAGCTTGTTTTAATCCATACAAGGCTTTGTGAAGTCTACATACCATGTTCCTCTTGTCTGGATCCACAAACCCTTCTGGTTGCTCAATGTATACCTCTTCTTCAAGTATTCCATTTAGGAATGC
>MU224441.1:219808-266013 GCA_018584345.1 Thuja plicata
GGTTTCGTGTTTCCTTTTATAAGGATTCACTTCTTTGCATTTCATAAGGAGATTGTATTCATTATTTTGTTGATAATATAGAAGTCTTATTCTGTCAACATGAATATCTCATCTCTGGCTTTTTGGCCGCCATAGCTCTATTCTTTTGTCTTTGTCTTTGCTTCTTCTTTGTAACAGTTATGCATGCAGGTGATCTTGGGAGGATTTGAGTTTATCAAATCTAACATTTACCTTTGCCTCTCTGCATTCTTCTAGCCATAAGTGCTTCAATTTCATCAAGATCATCTTCTTCATTTTCACTATCACTATCTTTTCTTATAGTGTCTCTGTGACTTGATTTACTTATTCTCGTAGAAGTTTTGAATGCAGACTCTATGTTTGGTAAGACACTATTATCAAAGTTATTCATTTCAAATGAAATCAGTCTTCCAATTAAACTATCTAGAGTAACATTTCTATTTGCTACTACTCTCATTTCTTGAATGGAAAATACTCTAATAGCAAAGGTAGGCAATAAGGTTCTTAGAATTTTACTTACCACTGTATCTTCCTCTAGTATACCTCAACTCCTCAGATAGCATTGACAACCTCTTTAATTCTTGTGTTGTACTGAGTGATGTTTTCTCCTTCTTTCATTTTGAGATTATCAAACTTTCCTCTAAGGCTCTCTACCTTGGCTCTCAAAATATTTTTGTCACCACCATGTACAAACTTCAATTTGTCCCACATCTGCTTTGCAGATTTGCATTCTTTGACATCTTCAAATTCAACATCAGAGAGTGATGAAGAAAGCTCTATCATCGTGATGTTATGTTCATGCTTCTCTCTCATTTGTTCAACTGTTGGTGCTCCTATGGGTAACACATATTTAGTTTCAAGGAATTGAGTAACATTATTACCAATACCTGATAGGTGGAGTCTTATTCTGCTTCGTCATGAAGAAAAATTATCTTTGTTCAACTTGGGCACATCTCATTTGTTCATCTTGTGATCTTTGACTTAGGTCTTGAAACCTTCCTTCTAAGCACACAAGCTCTGATACCAATTTTTAGTAATAACTGAGAGGGGGGGTGAATCAGTGGCCTCAAAAATTTATCATTTAATCACTAACCACCAATCAAATGAATCTCAGATTATTAAGTCCCTACAAGATGCATGCCATGAAATACTTATAATGATTAACTGTCTGTCGATTTTCCTTGTCTGTCCTTATTCTCTTTGATTACCGATATGCAGTATAACTATTTACTAAAATATAGTAAATAAGAAGAGTATACTGATATATCCAGAAATGCATATGTGAAATGTAAAACAGTAAAGTAATAAACTATACACACATAACACTTGGATTTTAACATAGAAACCCTGTTGAGGGAAAAACCACTGGGACCGGTACCCTGAATTTTCACTCTTCTAAAGTGAGCCCTATTAAGAGCCAACCCTGTTAAAGGTTACAAACACACTGTTAGGTATGACCTTGTTAGAGGATTTTATACATATAGGTTGTCACTTAGTATTGGGCAACTCAATTTGCTACCATCCTTGAATCAACCTCTTTCTTAGACTGTCAATAGGCTTTAGGAAAATCTAGTGCTACTTTTATGAATCAACCTTTTTGGCACTCCTTGGGATGTACCTCAATATATATAAGGCTGTTAAGTCCTACTCTATTAAGAGACTTGATGCTTCAATGGTTAAACTAAAACAAAATGACCTATTTCTAATGCAACTTGAATTGTAGATTTTCAAATCAAGTACATTACCTCTCTGATCAATATATCAATTCAATTCTTTGTGCTCCACACTTTCTGCTCTGTGATGATGTGCTCACTATTTTTCAATGTCTGTAGAATTCCTTAGCTCTTCCTTCAGCTTGATTGATCAGCACTATATGAAGTTATCCTTCAGCATCTTCTTTTATTCACTCCCCTTAACCCCTTTTCCGTGAATGTCATATATGTTATTAGAAATGAATTAATCTTGTCTCTTATATAGACGTGATATTCACTATTTCTTGATTCTTGATTCTTGGCATGAAAAAAAATCCAGCCAATTTGATTTAAAGCATAAATCTTGATTTATCTCGTAGTTATCTTCTTGCCAACTGTACATATCTTCTTTAAATCAATCACTTAACTTTGGTCGAATAAAACAATGAAAACAACCAATTAAGTCTATCTTTATCTCTTGCCAGCTAGATATTTTGTCACTTTATGAACTCTCTATTCTGTCGGTCAACTCTTCAATTAGTCATCGGTTACAACTTCCAGTTTCGTCAGTGTGACTCCAATCAGCTTCGGGATCTCTGTCTGTCGGGCATCAATGGATTTTACTCGTCGAGTAACTCTATTTTTAGCTCGTCGAGCATCCTATGATTCTACTTCGCTGAGAAATACTATCTTCTACTCGTCGGGTATCATTGTGACTTTTCTTCTATGGCTTTACTAATGGTGTGCACTCCATCGGTGTTGTCTGTCACTTAGTGAATACTTGACTTTTATGCATTACTGAAAGCATAACCTTTGTTCCATTTATTCTTTGAAGTCTTTGGCATTATGTACATGACCGTACAGATTATATCAAGTTGACATCAATGACAATACAAACCATTAACTAATTTAATGCCTTGCATTATCTTAAACTTAACATTATCAAACATTCAATCAGTTACATGTCATCAATGATGACTAATTGTTTTGGCACTAATTGACAATATGTCTTTCCATAATTTCATCAATCTCCCCATTTGGCATTAGTGACCAAAAACACTTATCATATTCAAAACCTTCTCAGAGTCAAAACTCCCCCTTATCATATGCCTGGGTACTTGCTCGGGTTTTGACACTGTCTCTGTGACTCGGTTACAACTGACTTTCTTTTTCTTTTCTTTTTTCAAAATGATTTTGTAATAATTATATATATCACTGCTCTTTTACTCTTCTATACATGTATTTCCTATATACATTTTTCCTAGATCCAATTTCCCCCTTGTTTTTGACACAAATGCCAAAATATATCTATATGGTAATACCAAAATAGGATAGGAAATCACTATGTACCTTTAAAATCTGAGAGAAAGTATTGTCCCAATTATCCTGCAACATCTCAAGGATGTGTAACTCTATCTGTAACTCTGTTGATAGCTCCATCATAGTTTCTGCAACTGAAAAATTGTTGTCATGAATGAGAGTCTTAGCATGAGCTATATGCTTCTACATAACATCCATGTGTAGAAGGAGTTGGCTCTGCATGGCTGTGAGATATTCTCTTATCCTTGCTTCTTCCCTTAGTAATTCAGCTTGCATGTATGTTAGATACTTAATTCTCACAAAATGTGTTGAGCTTGAACTTGGGTTAAGTGCCAACTGATTTGTACTTTCCTTCAAATCTGTATCAACCTTTGTCAGCTTTGTCTTGATTTCCATTGTGAAATTTGAAGTATCACTTAGCTTTATAAATAATGAAGCAAAATTATTTATTGTAGTCTCTAGAGATCTAATGAGAGAATTTATCTTGACTTGGTCAATTGCAATCTTGTTTGCAACATTCTCTAGGACTTTGTTCTCAAACTTTCTTTTTGCCTTCTATAGTAGTTTTTCTTGACCATTTAAATCTTTATTAAACTTGTGAGCTATGTCTACAAGTTGGTCCATAATTTAATCACTCTCATTACTTCTACTTCTAGTGCATCAAGGAATATACCTTTGATGTCTTCCAACACTATGTTCCTCTTCTTCTCTACTAGGAGCTTCTCTTGTGTGGCTCTTTTCTTCCATAGTTCCCCTAGTGTGTCCATTTTCTCTACTGATAGATTGGATAGATCCCAATTTGGAATCAAAATGTCTTTCTTAAGATCTATATCATCAGTGATTGTTTCCTTTCCTTTTCCACTTTCCTTAGGATTGGGTGAAGGAACAATTTCCTTACCTTTTCCATTATCATCTACTTCCTTTCCTTCCTTTGTTTTCTCCTTAGTATTCAGTTGGAATAGGTCATTGACATTTGTTGCACCAACTGTAGGGTCTGAATCAAATGTAGCATCAATTCTTACTGAAGGAATGTCCATAGTTACCTTTTGTGACTCGGTCAGGCTTGTCCCTATAGTAGGTGGAGCCTAGTGCTCGGTCCCTACTAGTCCTAATGTTGATTCAGTAGACTTATCTTTTCTCGGAGATAGGATGACATGAACTAGTGATTTTGGTAGAGATTCCATTACCTCTACTGCTATCTGCTCTGCATTGTATGCTTCAATGGATTCCACCTCAGGTAATTTTGCATCATCAGTCTTTTCCTTGTGTTCTAAACTCAGTACTTCAGTCTTATCTTCTTCTTTGATTTCTAAGACTATCTTCCATATGCTTGTAGCTACTTGGACCACATCCTCTATCTTCTTAATCAATACCTGAAAGGTTCTGAACCTTGGAGTGGGATTGCTTTCATATCTGGTCATTGCCTCTTTCACCTCTTTGTCATAGTAGGCATACTTTTCCTCAATGTTTGTTCTCTGATGTCTTTTTCTGTTCAGACAACATTGCTCTAGGGAATAGATACTTCCTTGAATAGGTATTTAGATATATGACTCTTCAACTTGGATGGATCATACTTCCATCTAGTCATCTTCTCCGCAACTGCTTCCTCAATTTTCTTATGTTCATCCTTCATTCTGGAAGCATAATTGAGATATTTCAGAGAATTCATACCACTACCTTCTCTTAAGGCTTCAATTTTATTCTCAAAGGTAGGTGGGGGCTTCTTGAATGTGATTTCCTCTTCTTCATCTTTTGTCTGAATTCCTCAAAATATGCATCCATGATGCTCTCAAAGTTGTCTCCTAACTGAGCTATAAACTCATTTATCTGATATATAATAGGTTTATCCTTCTTCCAAACAACTGTGCCTTTGGAATGGAAAAAATTTTGAATTTAAAAGAAGATGCAAACCAGAAGTGAACCAAACTTACATGGATTGTTCTTTGATTCCTGGATGCTCTCCATGTTCTTGCTTAATTGGATGAGCTGCAACTTGGCAAGGTCAAATGAGAGGTTGTTCTTGACCACCTTGAATGCCAAGTCCACGGCCTCACAAGGTACATTGTTAGGTCTTCTAGAGCTATAGATTTTGTGAGAAATAACATGAATCCCAAAATTCAATTCCATGTCAATTACTCTATTAAGTCTCATGCCTCTGTCATCCCACTCAAAAAAATTCTTCTCAGCTAAGGCATCCCAAGGTAGTTTTTGGTAGCTTTGGACTTGTCCAACATAGAATACCCTGTAACATGGTGTATCATTGTCTTTGTGATCTTCATAGGTTGCTCCATCCATAGTTGTAGGTTGTGAACATAGCTCAGAATGAACCTAATCCACTTAACCTAGAAATTCTATGGCATGTGCATGATATGATTCAAACCCTTAACTTCTAAATGTTTATGCTTTGGCTTTAGATTTATGGCATCACAGAGTTTATCATAAGCACTCTTCATTTCCAATGTTCCAAGCTGTTGAATTGTGTAATGATAGAAGGCTCAGATGTCATTGATCAACAATACCCTTGGAGGAATCAAGGAATGAGTTCCCATCGAGTCATTCTCTTCTGCAATAGCTGGATGAAGCTTAAACTTAGGAGGATTGTAGATTACATTCCTGACCAACATCTCGGATCCTTTCTTAACCTTTCTACTGGATGTGGATTTCATTATGCTCAGAGGTTAGATAAAAATTTGCAACTAAAACTTTCAAATACAAATTCACTCTGAATCGCTTAAGGCACTGTATCACTCTGCAAACTGAAAGCTTTGTAAATAATAACACTTACAATTCATCCTTTATAAGAGATTTTACCATTGATTTTTCATTAAATTTTCCGTACACGATAGCTGGCATAGCTCGGCGAACACTAACTCCAATATCCTCAAAACCATACAACCCGACTTAACTTGGTTAAGCTTGTGCAACTTGGGTGTTACTGAGATCTTGACTCGATTAAAACTACAATATGTCCTAGTGCATCAATATGTAGATTTGGAATTTCTATTATGTCTGGAACTGATGTAGGATGACTTTTATGCGTAGTTCTAGTAGTTTCCTTGCATGTTTATTCGAAGATGGTAAATCCACCCAATTCACTGCTTTGGGTGCCATTTGATATTTCATTGTTTTGATCTAAACTTTTAGGAGATTTCCTTACCCACTATTGATTCATCTGAGTTCTGATTTCAGAAACGTTTGCTTTGCCTTTCTCAAAACCAGTATCCACTTTTTCTCTGTTCATGCAATTTTTGCTTAGATGACCGAGTTGTTTACATACATAAAATCTCTTAGTAGGATTCCTTTTTCTGAGGTGAGTCTTTACACAATTTGTACCAATATGCCCATATTCATCACAGTGACAATATCTGCTGCATGTGTTGTAATCCCAACCAAAAATTTCTTTATCTAGTTGTTTAGTAGGGTTCCATTTATTAGTTCTGCACTCGGAGGATTTGTGACCTTGTTTGTTACAATTAAAACATTTTCCTTTAAACTTAGGTTTCTCAGTGCATTCACCTATCCTATGTCCATGTTTTTTTCATCTGTAGCATTTACCATTAAACTTTGATTTTCCATTGCTCCAACACTTGTTTTCTATCTACCCTAACTTGCCACAATGATTACAAGTAGGTATGCTATTCTTTTGAGCTCCTTGTTGTGAGGATTCACCTTGTTCAGTATAACCTAATACAGTCTTTCCATGATGTCTGAATTGATTTTTCTCTATCAACTGATCCATGCTTCCTTGTGAATTCATCATACTCTCATTGGTCTATTTTTCAGTATTGAGATCATTCTGTAATCTTTCATTTTCTATTCTCAAATTGATAACTTCTTGATTTACATTATTGATTTGATTTATCATATCTGCTTTCTGAAGTGACAAATGATGGATTTCATTTTCTTTTTCCTCTAATCTTGTACTCAACAATATTTTATCTTCTTGTGCCATTTCTCTGTCATTTTCTGCTTGACTTTTTTGTTCTATGACTTCACATATTCTGACTGAATGAATTTCTTGTTCTCTTTTCAATTTTATGACTTCTTCATGTAAATTGAGATTCTTTGCAAGTAGGTCTTCAATTTCTGCATCTTCTTCTTCTGAACTTCTTTCTTTGCATAATTCATCCATTATTTCTTCTATGTAACTTTTGTCATTCATCTGTACTACTAAATCTTTTCTTCTTTTCAGGGAAAGAGAGAGTTTCTCCTTGAGTTTCTTGATTTGATCCATGGCCACTTGTAGATCTATCTTTTCATTTTCAATGGCTTTCTCCAGTCTGTATATTTCCATTGCCTCTAATCTTTTCTCAAGCTGTTAAAATTCTATAAAGAGAACCTTATGCTCTGATACCAATTGTTGGAAATATGTTGAGTCAATGTGACTAAGAGGGGGGTAAATCAGGAACCAATAAAACTTAATCCTTTTAATCCAATATTAGATTATCTACTCTGATTGCATGCATGAAATGAAAAGTAATAAAATAACCACAATAGTTGACACAATATTAGGTTACCCAAAAACCTTCCAAATAGAAAGTAAAACTGGGGTGGGGATGGTACCCACAAGATTTATTACTGCAGTATAAATTTAGCCTGTTAAACCTTACAATTGACCACTTCTGATGGTCTGCTCTGTTAGGATCAATAAGGACTATTAGGTCCACCTTGTTAAAGGATTTAATACAATACAATCAATTAATGCAACTATGTTAGGATATTTATAAAGGACTATTACGTCCACCTTGTTAGAGGATTTTGTTGATGCACCTGTTAGGATGAACCAGTAGATAATATTCAATGCAACTCTGATTTTTTGAATAAGATCCAATGATATAAAATAATCACCTGTCTGTGATGGATGAGTCTCTGCTATTCCTTATACTATTGTAGCCTCTTAAACAAACAACTTCTTCATATTCACATACATTCTCTTACACATGTTTTTTTACTCTTACTCACACACATTTTAGATAAACAAAATACTTTATATTTATACCTTATCCAAACCAAATGTAACTATAAGTCAGCTTCTATAAGATAAATAATCATTTAACAATATAAGCTAAGTCAGCCCAAAACTGTCACTCGGGTCCAGTAATCCATTATGGCAATACACTGGCACTCGAGCATTATGCTGTCACTCGGAAAACATACTATACTATGTCACTCAGGCTACTCTATGTATTCAAGCTACTGTGATCACTTGGGTAATACTGATTACCACTATATCTTTGGTCGACACTGCCATTGATTGGGTTACACTGCTGGCTCGGTCGACACTGTGATGACTAAGTGTTTTGGCACTAATTGAAAATATGTCTTTCCATAAGGTCATTAGTAATAACATTAGGTTTCACAAAACATGTTATTGATCCTAGAATGAAAATCACTAGAAAATCATATGATGAGGAAGAAAGGTCATCAACCTATCAGAGTAGGACCAATTGAACAAGATGTCACTTGTCAATTTCTAGATTTACCTATCGAATACAACATTCTACTAGGGAGACCATGGATTCACAACATGCAGGCAGTCCCTTCTACATACCATCAATGTGTGAATTTCCCACACAAAGGAGTGGTCTCTATTCCAACTGACAGTACCTACTCTTGCAATGCCTTAATACAAGAAGATAGCATGGTTCCCAACAATAAAGAAGCATCTAATGGACAAACATCTGAAATTTATTAGATAGCACTCATGAAGATCTTAAAAGAAAACATGAAAATCAAGAACACAAGTATGGGGGAATATCAATTGACTTCTCTACCATCCATGGTTATCCTCCCCACATCCCCCATATCTTATGGGATTCCCTCATCATCATTTAAACCATCCAGTGGTCAAAAAATCAAAATACATGAAGGGACCAGTATGGTGAAGGCTCATGTCTCTTTCAAGGAAAATAAGGAAAAGGTTGTTCTGGCATGACTTTATAAGGGTGAAGACCAAGACCAAGGGATCAAGCATGTTGAAATTTTCTCAAAGAAATATGGGAAAGGATATTAACTTGTGAAGCAAATGGGCTATAAAGGGAAAAGACCCTTGGGAAAAGGTAAAGGGTTGTTGGAACCCATACATACTAAATTTCAAATTCCCATGGATAAGATAGGGTTAGGATACCATGAACTGGGATCCCACCCTTTCGTTAGAAATATTCCTACTAATTGTCACATGGAAGTATCTGAAGCTGAGAGTGAGGAAGAAGAAGAGATTGTCACATTAAATATTGCTTCACATTCAAAATATAGTTATGAGATGTATTCTCAAAACTATTATTATATCTACTATCTACTATTCTTCTATCTATTATCCTCTATCTCAGAGGAAAATGAGGAAAAGGTTGTTTTGGTATGGCTTTATAAGGGCGAAGACCAAGATCAAGGGATCAAGCATGTTGAAATTTGCCTGAATAAATATGGGAAGAAGCAAAGATTATCCCATTATCTTTTGAAATATTGCTTCACATTCAAGATCTAGTTATGAGATGTATACCCAACACTATTCTTCTATCTACTATCCTCAAGGAAACAGACAGGTTGAAGCCTCTGACAAGAACATATTGAAAATCCTACATAGAACAGTAAGTAAATCAGGGAAGGATTGACATCTTCAACTCAATCTAGACTTATGGGATTATAGAACTAGAACTCACACACCCACATGGGCAACACCATTTTCCTTGGTATATGGCGCAGAAGTTGTACTGCCCATTGAAGTAGAGATACCATCACTCTGAGTCTCCTTGCACAGACTCATAACTGATGAAGACTATTGAGTTTATAGAATCCAAGAGCTTGAGTTACTTGATGAAAGAAGAAGAGAAGCATTTGACCACCTAAGGGTCTATCATAAAATAATGTCTAGCGGTTACAATAAGAAAGTAAGACATCGATAATTTCAGGTTGGAGACCTTGTACTCAAAGAAAATCCAAAAATCAACAACATTACGAGCAAAAGGGAAAGTTTTAACCCAATTGGTTGGGTCCCTTTGTGATCACTGCAGCATTTGGTTCTGGGACCTATCAACTGTCAACTCCAAAAGGGAAAACTTGTACTGACCCCATTAATGTGCTCCACCTAAAGAATTTCTAGAGCTAGACATTCTTAGTAGTACCTGTATAGAGAAAATGATCCTAAAAAAATCCAAAAACATTAAAAATAGAAAAAACCAATTTTGTTTTGGAAAAATTCCTAAAAAATTCATCATCTTGGTGAAAACCTGGCAAACAAGTGCCTTGATGGATCAATAAAAAAAGTGAAAAAGAGAAAAATACAAAAAAAGCAAAAAAGTAAAAAAGCAAAAAAAATTGAAAAGAGAAAAAAATGCCTCAGTGAAAACTTGGTAAACAAGCGCCTTGATAGAAAAAATAGCAATTCTTCCAAGTGATGAAATCCTAGAAAATAGGTGTCACTTGTAATCAGTTCTTCATCTATCAATGTGTAGCTTGACTGTCTCACCTTGCTTTGTTTTGACCTTATGCAAACAGTGAAGTTTGCATCTTAAGCTTGGAACCAATTGACCTCTTGAGTCTTAGGGTCTTTTAGGGTCATATTTTGGTTCTCAAGTCAGCATACCCTGTCAGTTTTCCTACTCATCAACATTAGTTATCTTGGTCTTATAGCCACCAAACAGTTTTCCACTAACATTGTTGGTGTTTTTCAACGCCTTAATCAAACAGTATTTCTTAACACTACCTATTTGGACACATTTGTATTTTTCAACACACGTCGAATAAAACACTCATAAAAAAATGGACAAACTAAATGTTTGCTGAAATATTTTCTTGAGTGTTGTTTGTTATCAATTATTTTCTATATTTTCTTTGATTTCTTCTTGTTGGTGTAGTTCCAATGATCCTTAATGTTAAGAAAGTAGGGTGTATGTGGTAAGAGCTCCCATATTCATCTAGATAAGCCTCACATCCCTCGATCCTACTTCATTGCACGCTAAGGCGAGGTTGGAGCTATCTCCTTGCCTATTATTCTACATGTTTATGTAAGAACATACTCATGGTTATCTTGGCTTTGAATTCCTTGATACTGGTGTATCCTTGCGATATGAACTGGAAACGATCTTCAGCTCATCCTGGTTCTTATACCTAGATGCTTACATTATTTTCCTATATTTTATTCTATGAAATTCATACTCATATTCTTATGGTCGTAGTGGCACCAGTAAGGGTTGTATTGGCTCTGATGTCCCAGCCGCTCGATGATGAAAATAAGGACTACCAGAATCAGTGAATTGACTTGTGTTGTAGGTTGCACTTCATTCCTAGGCTTGCATACTAGCATTATAACAAAACACACAAAGAAGAGAAAGAAGGGAGCTATTCCTCTAATCATTGAATCCTTTGCTAAAGTGGTCAATTGCATTTTATCTCCTCAAGGTTATCTATAAACAAACAGTCAGTATCAAAAGAAAAAGACATTACCCATCAAGAGTCTAGGTGTATACAAAAGGTGCTCTAACAATCTCGAGAAAAAATATGCATCCTCGATGAAGATGAATCATGTGCAATCAAAAAAGATCTCAAAAATCAAAATGGGATAAGAAGAATAATAAGGGAGATAATCAAGTCTCTCTCCCTCCCTCACCATTGTCTCAAGGGGGAGGAAGAGGATCATCTACTCTAGGTGGAGGGATTGCTCCCTCAGATCTTGCCAGGTACTAAGAATATGGTGGCACCTTTTGTGCCACAGGAACTGTGCAAAACTACAAGATGGAACATAGTAGGCCGCCCTACATGTATGATGAGTAATCTCCCTCAAAAAAGTGGTGTCCTCAACCATGAACCCCTAAGTCAATCCCTGGATCCTCTCATTGTGCTCAGTGATAATGCAATTTCACTCTGTAATCTATACCTGAGACACTGCTAGTTGTGTCTGCAAGCCTCAGATCCATCCCCTCAATGTCTGGCTCACATCTTGTAGGGTCTAATCTCTCTACATAGCCTCCTCATCAACCTGTGTTTCTCTGCGCTAGCATGCCTATCGAACTACCTCATCAAGACCAAGATCTGATTGTTTGTCTCTCATCTCCTCATCTGCAACCTTTACAACATGAATCTCTGCTCCAATGGAACCCAGGGTACCCCCTCACCATGCCATCATTGTTGCCATATTTTCGGTGCTCTAATAGAACTGGCACCTGGGACTGGAGCTCTCTATGGTACTCTATCTGGACCCCCTCGTCCACCTACAACCCTCTAGGGTACATCTACCTCCTCTATCTGAGGTGCTCTCTTAGCTGGATCCGTGAATCTTAGAAATGGATGACATGCAAAATAATCCCTATACTGGGATGTGACCTTGCATTTTCTATGTTGTCCAAGTATTCCCAGGATGGCTTGTGTAACCATATAAGCTTTTGTGTGGACAAATCTAGAGATAATCTGTGGGACCACCCTCGACACTCATCATTGACAAAATAAGCATAGATTGTAAACTCCTGTGATATTCTCTATGGACGGCCATGCTACCGCAGTACTCAAGAAACTAAAAATTTCTCAACGACAGTGGAAGTCCTCCCAAACAAAGGACGGGATACAAAGAGGTTTCTCCTCTGATCCCTCCATTCGATCTGGGCCTCTATCCCTTTGTATGGCCTCCAAACAACCAAACTGAGATCATCAATCTAAAATCTCCAATATTCTATCTTCCCCAAGTGGGGCTGCGTCAATAAACCTGCATATCTATACACAAAATATTGTGCACTATGTCGTGGATCCTCTGTCACCAGCCTTCATATTGTGATATGCTCCCAAGCCCATATCTGCAAAACAAGTACTTTTGCATCCATACCATGATCTCCTCTATAGGTCACCTCATGAATCTCATGATACATATGTGCAAGAAGGCACTAACCCCAACCCAACTACTCTAGTCTGATCATCAATCTCTCCACTACCCAACCTGAACCTGCCAGGAACCCGTGTTGACTCTTGTCTTCCATAATGAAATAACCAATGAGTCATGCCATAAGGCAAGAAAGTGGATAATCTGTGTCATACTGGATCAACATGTCATCCCAAGAAATGGTTTTTTCTAAGATAGTATGATCATGGAACACTCGGGTAAGTGCCTCTATGCCAAGCTACGGAGCTACATTGTACTCTATCCACTTTCCTACAAATTAAATCTGAAGAATCATGTACACATCCTCGGGAGTGATGGTAATCTCCCTGGTGGGTAGGTGGAAGGTATTGTTCTCACTATCAAATCACTCCACTAACGCTATCAACAAGCCATGATTCACCTGGATATCAGGCATATGGGTCAACCATCCGAAGCCACAGTCTCGCAAGTGACCTCTCTGATCATTTGACAAATTCTGCACCAATCTCATGGTGGGAGGATATGTAGAAAAAACTAGATATCTAGTAACTCCGTCTGTAAGAAGATAAATAGTGAAAATGCATCAATAACTGAGTAAAAAAAAAGCTACATCCAACACGCACCGATCAGACAAGCTGGAAAAAAGGCTAAGAAATCAGAAAAACATGCAATTGACAAAGGAATTCTTCAAAAAAGTGCTACTACCTATGATACAACAAATTACAGCAAAATCCCACTGCCATGAAGACTCGTACGAGTCAGGATCAGGCTCTATACGAGAAATTCTTCCCATACGACAAAATAGATGCAACATACGACACAATGGGTTTGGATGAATGTGCTCGTATGACTCGTGGGTGCCTACCATATGCAAAATCCTATGGTCTCAAATGATAAAATAAATTTGCCTAGTGTTTTGTACGAGCCCTCTCACTGGCTCGTACGATGAATCGGACCCTACGACCTAAAATATTGATGATCGTTGAAAACTTAATGAAAAACTTGAAATATTGAATGCAAAGGTGAAGTTAATCAGTTACTTACCGGAGGTGGGTAATCTTGCAGCTGTCCTCACCTCTGCATGTGCTCAAATAAATTCTCTACCACTGGAACCACCATTTTCACTCAGATAAGGCTTCTCAAATTTCAAACTTTGATGGTGAAAATGGTTTAAAAATAACCCCTCCAGGCCTTAAATAGGTTTTGACCTAATTTTGAAAGTGCTCTGATGGACATGAAAATTGCACCCTTGGCTAAGTGGACGGCTTTGAATCCATTTTCAGGACCGAAATTGAAACTTGATCACATTTTAAAATTCAAAACTACATATTAACCTTTTTTCTCAAATGCAGTTGATCACTAATGCTTTCCTCACAAGATTCTACTTTCAGATTAATCCTAATTGATTCTATCAAGCACTTCCCACTTCAATCTAGAAATTCAACCTTGGTCAACATTGGTCAACCATACCTCAAATTAGGCTCGTACCTAATTCCCTCAAAAAAAAATTTGATCTATCAGGCTTGTGGCTCTCGCCTCATTTCAATTTTGATCCTGAGGGGGCAGCACCATTACATCAACAATTTTAATCTCTAGGGGCATATGAGCTCCGCATCAAACCAAAATTTCTCCAAGTGATTACATCGCTTCAAATCGAGTCACTTGGATCTCTAGGGGCATATCAGATTCATTGCACCACATTAATCTGGTAAGACCTCTCAATCAAGTAATTGGCTTCATTAGGACCCATATCAAGTCAATTATCCCAAGCAATCAATCAAATGACAATCAGTCTCATCGCATCGCATCAGGTCTATTCATCATTTAAACCAATTCAAAATCAGGAAATCTACTTGGAGGATGAACATTCAGTTTCATTGCTTCACATCAAGCTGAATGCTCAAAATATTCTATCAGCCTTTCCTCAATCAATCGTAGAGATGATATTTATGGATCTCCCTATTAGTCTTTGTTCAATCAAGTCCGGAGCTGATATCTTCAAATTTTAATTGATCTTCGTTTAATCAAGTTTAGAATTGGTTCTGATTAGTGGGATAGTTTCATCGCTTCATATCAAGCTATTTCCTAATCCAATCAAACATCAGATGTTCTTTGAATAAGTGTGTTGCTCGCACATCAATTCAAAGACAGAAAAATGTAATCACCTAAAATTTGGTCTAGAAAACCTATAGCCCCTATTTCTGATTAATTGGTCTTAATAAATCCTAAATTAAAGACATTCATAAGCTAGACCCTAAACCCTAATTATGAGAGCACTTAATCAAATTTTCTTACATAATTTTAATCCTAACTTGTTGAATCAAAACATCAGTCCTAAAGCCTAAAACACTTAAATTGCATAAAATAGTAGGATAAATGAAAAAGTTCTAAAGTCCCTTTTAAATCAAAGGAACCCATTAACACATGTGTGAGCACATTGAAAATCAAATAAAACAAATAAAATGGGAAAATACCAATTTTGTCTTATTCTCCACAAGGTTGACCAATCAATTCACTTGGATCAAGATCACATGGATTGAGGGAAGTTGCATCTCAACCACTCTTCCTTGATGAATCTCAATCATCCATCTCTTGGAATTTCCTATAAAAGGGATGGCTCCCTTTTCTCAAAAGAACAAGACGATTTGGAGAGTAGAGTTATAATGCTATTTTCATTATAGGGTTTTATTGTGCACTCATAGCTCTTGATTTCATAGTAGTTTTCTTGCATATGCATTTGTAGCTCCATTTCTTATTTTAATGACATATTAGTTTCCTTTCATAGTTTAATGGTAGATGCATTGCTCATATTCTTGATAGTTTACATTTCCATTTTAGTTTCATCCTTCATGGTTACTATGAATTTAGCTTCCTAGATTATGCATTTCATTTTTAAATATTTTTGAGAGAAAAGTACGAAAGTATATGCATCTTGCTCATTCTTGCATTGAATCTTCCATTTTGGGGTATTCAAGTCATTGATTCTCCATGTCCAATCTAATGGGCACTCATGAGAATCACCCTTGCTTCAACTAGGAAGAAATAAGCCAATTTAAAGGCTATTGATGCAATGTTTGATTCTTGCTTTGATGCTAACCCCTTTTGATGTGATGGTTTATTGAAGTGTTTCATTACAGATTTGATAACACATTTTAACACACAAAGGTAACTTCTTCATATATTTGCAATGAAAATGCCCTCCTATGTGTATGCATATAGAACATCGAATAGATGTGAAAGCGTAGGCAAGGGTCATGTTCTTCAAACTAAATAAATTGTTGACATGATATATAGAAGTTATCTTTCATAATCAGACTATGAAGGTCAATGAGAGAAGTCATGTGGTGCAGATAGTTAGAAAGTGGATGTGAGATTCTTTGGCCACATTATTTTTGGTTAACCTTCATTCCCACAACAAAGACATATTTTGACATGAATACAAAGTATTAAAGCATTGACAATAAAAATGAAATAGGGATGATCAATAGCTTGAGTCATGGGCTTCAGAATGACAAATATAATCAATAGGTACACAAATCAACTTTACAATCTCTGTCAAACTCATTTCAATGTATTCCAGTTTGGGAGCTCTCAGTAAACTGATAGTTGCAAAGAGGTAGACTCCATATTATTTATCTTCTCAATATTCATGCGATATAACAAGGTTTAATAATTAGAAGTTTCATGAAAATCAAAGTAAGGAGAGAAAATACAAAGAAATATTTCTAGAAGAAGGGAAAATTGGCTTGACAAATGAAAACATGCAAAAGTGATAAGCAAAGATCATGATTAGGAGTGTTTCAAGAGCATGCACCTTATTTACAGCTAGTGACGAAATAGTGCATCACGATGAAGTATAAATACAAGAAACATGATTATGCCCCAATACTCAAGTGTGCTCTCCAGAGATAAGCAACACAATACTAGGGAATGTCAGCATCCAAAAAATTTGGAAGTTGATGGAAAATGAGGAAAGAACTATGATGGAATCAAGGACTCTTGAGAATGATTTATCTCATGCAAGAGGTCACCTCGTGTCTATTCATTACTCAAAGTTTGTTTTGGAGTGCATGAGAGATTACAATCCAGATACTTGAGAAGTAGTTGCAGCTAATGGCAGAGTGGTATCCAGGATCTACCTAGTATCCATCACAATCGTGTTCCATTTTCCTATTAGAGATCATTATACAGATATTAACAAAGAATATGTAAAAGAGTACTTCACCAATAATAAAGATCAATGCCTTAATATCATAGCAAAGAACCGACTTTCAACACCATAGAAAGGGAAATAAAAATTGTTAGAGGTGATTCACAGATCCTTATTGAATGAGGACATTTCCAATATGGTGATCCTCCTTAGCAGAGTAACAGGAAATAAAGATTCTCATGAGTTCAAAGATTGATGTTCATGTTTATCAACATTATATGTGTAGGCGTCTAATTTATTGATTAGACTGAAATTATTAGTGATAATTTACACAGATAGTTAATGGAGTTGGAGTCACACACATGACATCCATCATGCCTCAGCGTAGAGGGTGAAAACAAGGGATTTAACCTCAAACTTCTCTCACAGAGAAGAACTCATTGAGAAGATATCAATTGGATGATCATCCAAGATTGCTTAAGATGAACTGACATACTCTCTCTAAGTCTGATATCAATCTTCTTAGCTCCTCATCCAAAATTACCTCTGAAGAGTCAGACTCCCTCTGAAAAAAATTTGTGTTCTTCTGTCCTGAAGGTATGTCAGAGAGAGATTACAAATAGCTTATAAACTAAACTATCTCATATGGAAATACCAAAGAAAGAAGCATACAATATTTTACTAGCCAATATTATAGCATAAATTTCAAACTCAATAATTCATGTGCATTAATAAAACATGGAATACTTATCTTAAGTTTCAAATATTTCCTTTTGTAAGGTGAGCCCATAAAGGAAATATCAACTATCATTAAAATTTGAAGTCATTTGCAGCGGACACGCTATAGGAGATCATAATGTTGTTTGTGCTATCCATGTCGATGACCTTCATGTAGAGCGACAACTAGAGTGGATGATCACCATTTTATCATTCTCCACTAAGGATGGTTCAAATGGAAATGTAACATTAGTTATTATTCCCCCCACAATGTATGATTCCCACACTTACATCGTTTAACAATACTCATGTCTTCTTGTGAAATGACTTGATTGCTCCAAGAGAGGTGACACTCTATAATTAATTCTTTCTTTCTAGAAAGAGACACACTTCCATGAATATATTATTCTTTGTTAATGCTTGACCACGATCATAACAAATTAATATATCTCTTCAATGAAAGATGCTTTCAGGAATTTCACATAGACTTGTACATAGTCTGTCATAACTTTTGCACTCCACAATTTATCTTCAGTCTCTCCAGTGAGATTCTTTAAAATGTGTTTTTCACCAACATATCCAAAATTCAAAACATTCCAATGGTGGATTTGTG
This sequence comes from Thuja plicata, assembly GCA_018584345.1. NCBI lineage: Eukaryota > Viridiplantae > Streptophyta > Pinopsida > Cupressales > Cupressaceae > Thuja > Thuja plicata. The sequence continues at coordinate 238,162 of MU224441.1, forward strand.
AGATATGGTCCATGTATTGAGACTGTATTTTCTGAGACAGTCACACATTCACCATCAACAAACTACTCTCTTACATTTGCAGTCTAGTTCTGATACCATGTTAAGTTTTAGGATAGTTGCAAATGTAATAGCACTCTATGTTGTATGTCTTTTTTAAATGCAACGATCTCTCTTTCATTTATATTGGGAATGAGGCTAGGAGAGACATGTCCCTTCATGGGACATGTCTATTCATTATTATTTATAAGAAATGACACGCCCCTTTCCATTAATTATAATTTAATCAATCTTATAATATTTCATCAATCAATTATTAATAATATAATAATTTAATATTAAATATTAAATTTCATATGATTAATAATAATATAACATATATATTGTAGTATTATTAATCAACATATATTATATGTATTATAATGATCGTACGACTGAAGCTACAAACATTAACAATTACAATATAATGTCTAATCTTCTCTTTGTACTTTCTCTTTATTTTAGATTTAGTGTTTAGCTCCTTGTTTTTGGTTAGTTTAGTAAAGGTTAATTAACCAATTGTTTTTGCACAAATATTATAAAGTTGTTAACCTTATTCAAAATGCATAAAAAGGAGTTGGTTATTAACCATAAAATTTTGGTAGTTACAAGGAGACTTGTCTATATAAGGAAGTGAAGACATTGTTTTAAGGACTTTTGATATTTTATGATTTTGGGGCAGCATTGTTGTGAGGTGGTGTGACTTCATTACTTGAATAGAAAACCATTTTTGGAGGTGCTTTCAAATTTTGTAGTGTTCCTATGTTTTTCTTTATATTCATCATATGAGAACATTATAAATTCTTATATTTTCACTCTATTTCATAAAGCCAGTTGTCATATTTGTTAACTTTTGTCATGAAATACCCTTCTTTGGTATCTTGGAAGTGTATGTGTGGCATGGAAATATGATTTTCATCATTGAAGTATACTTGTGTGTAGTCCTTGGTTTTAATGGCGAAGTGCATAGAATAATGATCTTTCAATAAAATCTTGATAGCTTTGTAAATATGTTATCAAGAATCCCAAATAGTGGGATTTCTTTATTTTCCTTGTAAGTTTTATTTCAAAATCTAAATAGTTAGATCATACGAGGGAGTTGCCCCTCTCAAACATGGAGGAAGATCACGTTGTTGAAGTGATCTATCCAACTATTGTAGGAAATTTGTCACTCTACCATTGGGCACTTTGTCAAGAATTTCAAAGTGACAAATCTGCTTACCAACATATCTTAAGTTAAAATTGATGGGATGAAAATTTTAAAAATTAGACTTGAAATGTTAATGGAGGAGAAAGTTCTCTTGTATGAAACTTTAGGTTAAGTAAGAATATTGGGTTGACTATGAATGTAGAGGAATAAGCCACACTACATAAATAAAGTAAGAATATTGGATTGACTACGAATGTAGAGGAATTAGCCACACTATATAAATAATCTAGGCTAATTGTACACATGTAATTAGTTAAGTATGAATTCGCCTATATAAAATAATTGATTTAAAATATTTTAATAAAGTATACAAATTTAATGCAAGGGTTTGAGACACTTATTTTTTAAATCAATGATGTTAGAATGATGCAAATGATGCATGTTAAATTGGTTTGCTACATCTTGAAATTTAATGACTTACATTCAATGACTAGACCTCAAAAATTCAATTGACAAGTAAATCTTCCTCACTAATCCCAAAGAATACAAATTTGATTCCACCTATAGATATCCTTAATTTAATGCACAAAATTGATTATATTGGAAATCCTCACTAATCCCAAAGAATACAAATTTGATTCCACTTATAGATATCCTTAATCTAATGCACAAAATTGATTATATTGGAAAAATAAGATAATTTTCAAAGTTGACATAATTTTCTATGTATAGAAAAAAAAATTAGATTATCCTTTTTATTTTTATATTTCTTTTAAATGTGAAAACTGTGTTATGTCCTTTTTATTTTTTAAATGTGAAAAATATGTCATATTTTTTTTTTACTTTTTTACATGTATATATTATCTTTTATATTTTTTTCCTAATTTAAAATTTTCTCTATTTTTTTCTACAACTTAAAAAAAATAATTGACAATAAAATAAATAAATTTACCAATAAAAATTTATTAATTTAAACTACTATAGAATATATAGCTAAACCTATAACATTATTTTAGTTTATTTTTAAAAATATTTTTTTAATTTATAAAATAATTATGTAAAGCAAAGCATTTTTGTATGAATCTTAATTTATAGTTATAACAAGATAAATATAAATGAAAGTTATATGGGAACTTAATTATTCTTTTAAGTGATTGAGAAAAAACAAGTTAAAATTCTTCTTTTTCTAAATTTTATATATATATATATATATATATATATATATATATATATATAACTACTAANATATATATATATATATATATATATATATATATATATATATATATATATATATATATAACTACTAATGAAATAATAATTAAAAAAATTGTAATATTCATTATAAAATATATAATTTATTTGAATTCTAAGTTTTCAATAAAAAATTATATAACTTTAGAAAAGGTATATTTAATATTAAGATTTTGACATGTAAAAAGGAACAAATAATGTGCTTTGTTGAAAATTGTGAATATGCGAATAATAAGAAACCCTATTACAAAAACTTGCAATTAGGGGGAATGGCAGACTGCTATGAGTAAAAGAACAAAACAAGAAGCAAAAAAATGCCTCTCGTTTGCCTGGCTCGATTGCCTCTGGAGCAAACTCTATTCCATTGGATGTTAGATAGCGAATAGAAGGAAATCCGTCTCATTTTTGTCTAAATCTTGGTCGCCCTCGATGGAGAAATCAAGGTTTTCTCACAAATAGGGACAAGTTCAGGCAGATTAATGATAGCAGGAGCCATGAAAGGAATACATTTTCATCTGGGCTTCCTGGTGCCTGGTGCCTGGCGTCCCACGCTGCCCCATATCGAAAGCTGGTTGCGAGAAGTACGATAAATTAGGAATTATGGCTGTGTGGAATGGTTCTCTTTTGAGCAGGTTGGCCATGATGAAATGGTGGGAGGACCTCCTCCCCAACCAGGTAAGTATTCTTCCCCTTGAAGGCAAATATCTTCTGATTGAATGTAATAATCCAGACATTAAGGGTAAAATGCTGGCTGGTAATACAATAATAGTTAAGGGTTATGTGTTTCATTTTTTTTTGAATCGTATATGAATTTTAATGCCAATTCATACACCTTGCCTTGATTGCCTAACTAGATAGGTCTAGGCTACTTACCAATAGAAGTAATAAACATGAAGGCCCTAGAAGCCATAGGCAATAGTCTAGGGAATTTTCTTGGCTATGAAATTCTTGATTTTGATACAGGAGAAATAAATTTTTGGTTGAAACTAAAATCAAAGATAAAACCTTAGATACGATGGAAGTTAACATACAAAAGGAAAATATTATTATTCGTCTTAAATACTATTATGGAGCAATTAAAGATTCTAGGGTGGTTTTAAAAAATGGATTTACTACAAACAATAGGAACAATAATAAGAACAAAGATTAGAAAGCCAACAGTAAGATGAGTATGAAAATGGACCCTAATGTAAATATTATATTTAGGAAAGAGGAGGTGGATTTGAAATATATTTCAATGATAAACATGTTACCTTAGAAACAAACCATGTCAATAAGAGTTATGCCAATGCATGAATTGCAACTAGTAAGAAAATATTAGAATCAATATTGGAAGAATCATAAAACATTCAGGTTGATGCCAAGGAACAACTTGTATGTTGTAAAGGATACAAGACACTAAGGAAATCTCAAATTGTATTAATAATGGCTCAAATAATCTAGAGGATCTAATGTCTCTAGACCCCTGAAGATAAAAATATTGGACAGGATATGAATGAAGAAGGGGAAGAGATGGACGATTTGAGAACTATTTGTGAAATTGTGGGATTAACCACAGAAGAAGTATCATAATTGAGTGAAGAGGTTGAAAATTAACAAATATTCAAGGTTATTCTAGACATAATGGATGAGGAAATAGAATAAGGTGAGATAAAATTGAGTAGGGAAAGAATTGAAGAGGAGGGTTTAGCCATGGATAACCAATATTTGGCAGGGAAAATTCTAGATATGATGGGGGATAAAGATGAAACCAGTGAAGTAGAGGGGGGGGAATTGATTGCTCAAATACAGAGNATAAAGATGAAACCAGTGAAGTAGAGGGGGGGAATTGATTGCTCAAATACAGAGGAAAAGGAAGCAATGGACCCCAAATTATGGATAGCTTATACTCAAAAAAGAAAAAGTACCCCAGGTTGTGCCAAATCTACCAAGAAAAGAGGAAGAAAATCCATGGTTGAACTTAGAGAAAAAGATGTGATTGTTGGTGATCAAACCAAGATCACATCATTTCTTAATGTAGGGAAGGGGAAATTCCTTCCCAAGGACTCATGAAAAATCCTCATTTGAAACGTTAGGGGCATGAATTCCCTTGAAAAGCAACATATAATCAAATACTACATTTTTACATCATAAACACAAATAATATTATCACGAGAAATTAAACTAAATAAGGAAGAAATTGAGACATTTAAGAAAAGAATAGGAATATGGATGATATATATGGTGGAGGCTTAGGGTTGCTTTGTGATCCTAGGAAAATATCATATCATAATTTAATTAGAGAAAAGATTTGGCACAGTGGTAGGATAAAGAGTATCAATAGTAAACTGAACTTCATAATGATAAATATTTATGGACCTATTGTCATAAAAGTTTCCACCCATGCTTAGATTATGACCCCTAAGAAACCTTGTGAAATATTGAGACAACCTCCAAGTGTGGGACTTGCACTTTGAGGTTGAATCTCCAGAGAAGGTCGACTTCCTTACAATCGTGGTGCACCTAAACTACTAGCTTTGACGGAAAAGGGAAGAAGGATTGCATGAAAGGGAAATGAGGTGATACACCAGATTGAAATTGTGGTTTATCCCTTCCTATAACACATAACATAAATAAAGACCCCAAATATACATAGATCTCAACTCTAATCTACCACTCAAGGACTCATATGCATGTCTGAACTAATGAAATGTTGCAAGGAAAGTTACATTCACACTACACCATTCATGAGAAAAATAGACACAAAATATAAACTTAAAAGACATAAAATGAATAATCAATACAAGGAAAAAACATTTACACAATGTATCTGTTAGAATAACTGAGAGGAGGGGGGGGGGGGGGGGGGAATNGGGGGGGATGAATCTGTGGCCTCAAAAATATTCCAATAAATCAACCACAAAAATTTATATCTTAAATATAAACCTCAAGTTATCTTTAGTCCCACAAGATGTATGCCTTGAAATAATCTTAACAAATAACTACTGCTCGGAGTTCACTATTAAATCTCATTCTTACTGTTTACCGATTAGCAGTCTTTCATTTACTGAAATACAGTAAATTACTTAGCGTATACTGATCAATCCAGATTAGTTATGTGTAATGAAAAACACTAAAGTAATTACTCATAAACACATTGACACATGGGTTTTTAACGTGGAAACCCTGTTAAGGGAAAAACCACTTGGGATCAGTAACCCAAAATTTTCACTCTTCTGAAGTGAGCTCGGTGAAGAGCCAACCCTATTAAAGGTTACAAACACATTGTTAGGTGTGACCTTGTTAGAGGATTTAAATAGAATAGTTTGTCACTTGATATCTAACATCTCTATGCTATCTTTATGACCAAACCCTGTGTAGTTTGTCACTTGATATCTGACATTTCTATGCTATCTTTATGATCAAACCTTTTGATACTCCTTAGGATGTATCTCAATATATAAAGGATTGTTAAGTCCTACTCGGTTAAGAGACTTTATGATCCAATGGTTAAATTAAAACAGTAAATAATCTGTTGACATATACAACTATACTTTGCAGATTTTTAGATCAATTGTAAGCTCATAATACCTTTCTGATCAATGTCTCATTTCAATACCTTTGCTCCACTTCTTTCTTCTCGATGATTCTATGCTTCTCTGTTGCTCAGTGTCCGCAAAAATCTTTAGCTCTTTCCTTAGCTTGATTGATTAGGACTGTGTGAATTCTTCCTTCATCAGTATCTCCTTCAACATCTTCTTTTCTATTCACTCCCCTAATTCACAATGAATTAGCTTGTCTCTTTATAGACATGATTTCATTGTTTCTAATTCCTTAACTTTCTTGTTCTTGGCATGATCCGCAATTCTCACCTTTCTTTCTTTAAATCTTTACTTTATTTTTATCTTGTACATTTCTCTTAGACAACTGGAATAAAACAGCTTTAAATCTCTCTTATCTCTAGATTTTAACTTGTCGATGAAAACAATATTAACAACTAGTTAACTCCTTCTTTATCTCTTTGGAGCTAAGTCTTTTGTTGTTTCTGAACTTTAGTTCTTTTCGGTGTTTAACTCTTTGTTAGCTCAGTCAATACTTTAGTTCTCCTTGGGCATCTCCGTCAGTGTTGTTTGTCCATCGGGTAACACTATGATTATGCTCGTCAGTAATGCTTGCTCAGGTTTCATGCTCAGGTATCACTGTGACTTTCCTCTTGGGGTTCTCTATCCGTCGGGGTGCACTGACCGTCGGTGTTTGTTGTACTGACCGTCGGTGTTTGTTGTGACTTTGTGCATACTAAACTTTTATGCATTACTGATAGCACAAACTTTATCTTTCTGGTTCTCTGAAGTGTTTGACACTATGTATATAACCAATCAGATTATATCAAATTGGCATCAATGAAAATACAATATATTAATTGATTTAATGTCTTGGATTAACTTTCTACAGTTTAGTGATCATCAACTTAACATCTTCAAACATTCAATCAGTTATAGTTCATCAGTATCACACTGGGAGAAGAAGTATAACATTGACTTTCATTCATGTAAGAAAAAGACAAATTTACAAGTGTAGAGCATAGCTACTGCAAAAGAACAAAGGAGAACCCCAAAAATATGTACAAACCTTTCCTTTATAGATCAGGCATAACTTAGATCCAAATATTAAGTTCAAACTCCAACCACACTAGAGTTAAGTTACAAAAATGCAAGGTCTAAGAAATATTAAATAAAATCTAATTTTTTGTGTATGTTTGATCATGAAGTGACAAAAATGGCCCAATAAAGAACTTTGTAGCAAGAAAGATTTCTTTGACATAAAGAATGACACTTGCAGATCATAAACAAGCATGATAACACTGGTGTCGCATGTAGAAGTCAAGAAAATCATATCAACATTGAATTTCTCTTTCCTAGGGTTGTGTCTCAGTCACTAGTAATAAATCTTATGTGTATGAAAACGCACAAAATTTTCCACCATGCCCTTGCGTGCTTAACATTCTGCACATATTTATTTTAATCATACAAGTGTGATGAAAATTGAGTCATTGATCCTAGAAAAGATGGTTGGCACTTAAGCCCTTTGAACACAACGAACTGAGAACCACAAGGCAGAAAACACACAATGTTTTCGCATCAGATAACCATTGAAATTTCTCATCAGGGAGACATAAAATGTCTCTCCAACGAAATTCCTTTCAGGGTAACATCGCCCATCGGGGAAACATATCAATCTCTTGACAAACCCTACAGTCTTCCTGACGAATGTTCATTGAGGAGACCCAAACAATCTCTCACTGATGACTACCAAGAATCTTGTTAGAGAGACACAAAAGAACTCTTCTCAACCAAGGAACGTTGCTGGTGTATAATTGACTTGGTCAAAAACACATTATTTTTTATAGAGTGCCAAAAACACACAATATTTTCTAAGCCCATTGAAACCAATGCAGAAAACACAGTGCATCACCTGTGCTAAAAATATACTACACTTAGCCCATGAGAAGTGTCTCAGATCAAAAATCTATGATGGGCTAATGGTGGAAAAAATAGCCAACTTTTATGGCGACTCCGAGGGGATGCTTGCTTGCTAAGCATAAGATTAGTGGCCATCAGCAATCCATTGGGCATGGAGTCACCAGTGTCAAAAACACAATGCATTTTCCACAGATGTAGAAAACACATTGAATTTTCCATCTCTATCACAACATGAAATATACAACTCTCCAACCTGGGAAAACATATAAAAAATTCCATCTCCAGGAGGAAAAAAATTATGCTCATGCACTTCTTGGAAAGTAGAAAACACCTATTCTACTATGCATAAGGAATTACAAATAAAAATTTAAACAAAGCCATTAACCGACTTGTTGAAGTAGTTGCCCTTCCTTACAAGTTTCTTTTTTATTTCATACACTTGGATAACCAGGTAGAACAAGAAGCATAAAAATCATAAAATAGATTGTTGTAATGTCTTCCTAATACTGAGAACAAAGAATCTCCTAGAACTAGGACACTATCCTTTTGAGAAAGACAAACTTGTTCCTCTTTGTGATACTCTCCCGCATGCTCTGAAACAAGCATGACTAGGGGAAAATTACTAATTTTCTACAGAGCTATATGCCTTATGGGGCATCCTCTTGATGGTATTGGGTCTAAGAGATCATCCTTGACCTCACTGTTGTGCTCTACAACTTTGGTATCCTACTGGTTTGAAAATGGCTCCTCCTCCTTTTGTGAAGAGATGAACTCTTTCACCTCTTCCTCATGCTTCTCATGAGACACCTCCATGGGAGACACTAGCATGGTTTCAAGATTTGAGCAAAAATCCATTATGATGTTGAAAAGTCATCTTCCAACTCATACCCTACATTGTTCTTTTCTTCATCCTTCTGCTCATACTTGTCTTCCTACTACAACTGATGGTTCTTCTCTTCTTTTTTGAAATGGGTCTGATTCTTCTTCCCATTCTTTAATTAAGGGCTTTCTATCCATAATTTATTCCGCAAGGAGAGGAATCTCTTCATTTCCTTCTTTCTCCACCTCCATATCAACAAAGAAGGAGAACTCTTCAAATAAGAGAATTGGATCTTCTTCTTTCCTTTCCATCTCATCCTGTAGAGAGGTTTGAATGGGTACAACCTTTGCAATATCCTCTTACAGAAGGTCCTCTTTACTCTTAGTCTCATATTCCTCCTCCACCTCCATGAAGAAGGGATGATAATCAAACAAGAGGACTAATTCATGTTCTTTTATATTTCCTGCATGACAACATGATGTTGTGACTCATGATTTTTAAATGTAGGAAGTGGCAACAACCTTGGATCAATCTCCATTTTGTGGAGGGTTTGCAACAATTGGCTGAGGGGCCCTAAGAGGCTCACTCTTTCTGAAGCTATAAAACTTATGTTTGGGTGGTTATTCTTCAAACGGTGGATTTAGAAATATGGTGGGTGAGTGGGTGTTTGGCTCTTGTGCAAATTCTTCTAATGGAGAGGGCATGCTATATCCAAAGCTGGAAAATTTATGCCTTCAAGCCTCTTGTGCCTCCTCCATATTGGGCCTCTACTTGCTGCTCATGGAGATAGGCCTGGTATGCCATATCCTCTTCCTTTTTCTCCCTATTTATTTAATCTATTTTTCTTTGGAAATCCAACAGTATTTGTCTTGTACTACCGATTGCATTTGCAAATGAGGAAGATGGAGTAGGGGTGAGAGGGTCATCAACATATTGATTATTCGACGTTGCAGAGGAAACTGGACGCAAAAAAGGATTTGCTTGCATTTATGATTAAATGTTTTACTGCATGATCCTTAACTCTCACATTGATGGAGCATAGGTAGAAGAGTGGTGAGTATGTTGGCCATTTGGTGTTTCAGTTGGGTCATAAACAAAATGAGATTCTAGTTGATATTGATAATAGGAGGTCTGAGGGATAGAATTTTCATGATATGGTGGGGAATAATATGCATTTCTATGAAAAGGATCCATGATTAGGCATTCAAATAAAAAATCTCATAGAAATTTTGAAGAAACATAAAAGATCATAAATGGTCTTTACACATACCAACACCTGGACTGCTTGAAACTAGCATATTTGCACTCGGAGTTGCCATGTTGTTTGATTGAACTACCTCCAAAGGTTTTTGGCACTAAGAAAACACCCAAATTCTTAGTGAGTCTTTGTTTGTACCCATGTTTTTGGTATGACCCCCAACCAATTGTGAAACATTGAGACAACTTCCAAGTGTGTGACTTGTACTTTGAGGTTGAATCTCCATAGAAGGCTGACTTCCTTACAATCATGGTGCACCTAAATTACTAACTTTGAGGGAAAAGGGAAGAAGGATTTCATGAAAAGGAAATGAGGCAGTGCACCAGATTGAAACTATGGTTTCTCCCTACATATAGCTGTATATAACATAAATAAAGACCTTGAACATACATATATCTCAACTCTATTCTACCTCTTAAGGACTCATATGAAGTTTTGGAAATTTGCAAGGAAAGTTACATTCACACTACACCATTCATGAGAAAAATAGACACAACATATAAACTTAAAAGATAGAAAAATAACAATCAATACAAGACAAGAGCATTTGCATAATGTATCCGACTGTGAGAAGAGGTAAAACATAGATTTTCATTCATGTAAGGAAAAGAAAAATTTACAAGTGCAAAACATAGCTACTACAAAAGAACAAAGGAGAAACCAGAAAATATGTACAAACCTTGCCTTTATAGATCATGCATAACTCAGATCCAACAATAAGGTTTGAACTCCAACCACAGTGGAGTTAAGTTACAAAAATGCAAGGTCTAATAAATATCAGATAAAATCTGATTCTGTGTGAACAATTGATAATGAAGTGATAAAAATGGGCCAATACATACCCCAATAAACAACTCTGTAGAAAGAAAGATGTCTTTGACATAAAGAATCACACGTGTAGATAAAAAAAGCATGGGACAACACTAGCGTAGCATGTAGAATTCAAGAAAGTAGATCAACATTGAATTTATCCGTCCTCAGGTCGTGTCTCAATCACTGGTAAAACTATCGTGGGTGCAAAAACACACAACATTTTTGCATTAGAGAGGAAAGAACAATATCACCCCGATGCGGAAAGCACACAACATTTTCCACTACGCCCTTGCGTGCTTAACATTCTTCACATCTTTATTTTAATCACAAAAATGCGATGAAAATTGAGTCATTGATCTTATAAAAGATGATTTGGAAGGAGAATTTTTTTTCTATGTCGTTGATCTATCATTAAATATATCATTAACTTTCCATATTAATTTTAAAGTGTCTCCTGCTTCTATAGCTTGTTCTTTCTCTTTCATGGGATGGGGTGTGCAGTCTAGATGTTTGGGTTTGACTATTTTGGGTACACCGATTCTGAATTTTTGTCCAATTTGTTGAAGGCATTATGTACCTAAAAGTGTAAAGTGGTCTCAAAACTTAATATGCACATTTTGTAGAGGAAGGACCTTTGGTATTGTCAAGTTATAAAAACCTCTGTAGTAGCTTGTACAATACAAAATAGAGCAAAATTATCTTTCAAAAGTTCAAAAGGATACCAAGTCGAGTGTGTTAAATGTCAAACATAGACCTTCATTTTGTACTCTTATTTGTCTTCACATGTTTCCCAAAAGAGGAGTCTCTTTTGATTGGTTTGAATTGACTTTTATTTCTCATTAGAGTTCTAGTTATCACTGTGGCACATAACCATATATTGTATATTTTATAATTAAAGTAAATATTTAATGATAAAACAAACCAAACAATTCTAGATGCAGAAGGATCGAATTGGTGCAGGTAAACCAATTTGATTTTCTAAAGGAACTTTCATTTTTTTGGATGTAGAAAACTGAAATCTCCTGACAATTCCACTCCTAGAGATTCGAGAGATGAGGAAACATTAAAGGAAGATGAGATATTTGATGTTAAATAATATAGAACCTCAAAAGAACAGATCCTTCAAAATGAGATACATGTGTCGACAACCTTGAATTGCCTTATTTTAGAATTGAGAGAGAGAGAGAGAGAGAGAGAGAGAGAGAGAGAGAGAGAGAGAGAGAGAGAGAGAGAGAGAGAGAGAGAGAGAGAGAGAGAGAGAGAGAGAGAGTTGTAGTATTAAAAAAATAGAATCTCCAAAGGAATAAGATACCCCTGGGGTCATGAATGAGACTGTAGAGAAAAAAAAGGTTGCATAAATTGAAATTCCAAAAGAAAAGGATTTTTTTGAAGTTGAATAAACTATATGTCGAAAGGAAGTAAATGGCACTTTGGAAAAATAAGGTTGTTTAAGTTGCAAAAACTAAAATCCCAAAACAAACAAATCATATTGTATTGGAGAAACTATAACCTTGACATAAATATACACTATTGGAGTTACAAAAACTAAAACCCCAAAATAAATAAAAATTGCAGTGGAATATAAATTGAACTTTGGAGAAACAAGAGTGTTAAGGTTGCATATGTGTTTTTGATTAAGGAAAAAATACATTTTGAAGGGACCCAAAACCCTTTACAAGAATATTACAATTGATAAAGAATTAAAGCCCAACTAGATAGAACATGACAAAGAGCCAACAAAGAAGAAAACTAGCAAGAAGAACAGAGAAAAAAACAAAAAAAAGCTAGCACAAAATAAAATACCAGAAAAACACCAGTACAAAGGAAAACCAGAACCAACAACCAAAACAATCCTAGGCCAAGTTCTTCAACATCTTTGTAGTCTCCATTTCTATCTAGTTCATGTTCTCTGCAACCTTGTTAAGATCAAGAATGTCTTGAGGAAGCCTAACCTCCTTATTCTTCATATTGGCATGAGTCCTTTTTCTAGGACCAGTACAAACATCCTATCTTGTATCCATTTCTTGGTCCAGATTAACAATGGCTTTATCCCGATGCATTTTTTTAAGCTTGGTAACCATAATTTTTGTATTATCCGCTGAGGACTTGAGAACTTTGTGGAAAAGTGTCATAATGTTTTGTAAAGTAGCCTCAAGCTTATTCATCTTATATTCCAAATCCTTAATTTTGAGCTCATAATCTTTCTTCATTTTGTCCATAGCTTCAGACATTTTATAAAGGCCACTAGCCACTAATTTGTTCTCATCCTCCATTCAAATCTCTTTGACAACAACCTTCTGAGCATTATCCTTCACACCCTCAGTGGACTGAATAACTTCAAATTTTCTTAAGAGAGCCCTCTACTTCATATAAAGACTCTTAATTTCATAAAAATCCTATCTAATCAGCTGATATAAATCAGCCAATCCTCGCCTTGCAGTCTCTAAAACATGAAACACCATCTCTTTGTTGAGTTCAAATTCAGACTCACTAAAATCAGTAGAGGACAAAGAATAATCATCCTTCTCCATGGAAGGATTAAGAGACTCATCATAATCAGAGGGATAAATGGGCTCATCTTGAATATGAAACCCTAGGGGATCCTCATAAGAGACTTCTATTCCTTTTCCATGCCTCTTCTTGGGCTTACCCATATTTTTACTCCCAGAGGCAGGGGAGAGAACCAGGACATTCCCCTTCCTTTTACCCTTAGACAAAGAAAGAAACCTACCACCCAACTTAGATTTATTCAAGGGAGGGGTGGCAGTAATATCATTCTCAATATCTGTATGCCACTCCTCATTATCAGAGTTATCATTATACCCCCTCTCTTCCTCAGAATAACAAATAGCTAAGGAATGGGGCCCTAAGGCTTTAGCTTTGAAATGCTAAAAAATAAGTAGAATAAGACCTTCATGGAGGACTAGGTTTTTGCTAGGTCTTTCTCTTTGATCATAGATACCAACATTCAAGGATGAAAGTAAATAGAAAGAAAAATAAATATTTACCTCGTATCTGAAGTGGTTCAACACCAGAAACTGATAGTCCTAAACCCTAGTGAAATGACCTTCAAGAGAGAAGTATTTCATAACCACTCTTAGAAACTCCCTCGAAACCAGTTTAATTTTCTTAGGCTTATAAAAACTTTTATTCACCTTTACCAACAACTTATTTTCCTTGGCAGTCTTTGGGAACTTCTTAATAGTCGTGTTCGAAAGCTTTCTATCCCTATGAAACTCTATGCCTTCCATGAAAATACTTGTAACTTCAACAATGAGGCTTTCATCGACCATCACAGTCCTACCAAAGAGCTTGATCTTACCATCCTTCCACTCCCTCACAAAAAACTTTGTAACATTAGGATCACAACTATGTAGTCTTTCCATATACTACGTAACTTCCCTCTTTTGCAATATGTGTCAAATGGTGGCATTAGCCTTCTAAACATCACAATTAATAGGCTCCACCCTTCGTCTATCTCTGCCCATTTTACCTTCAACCAAAAAATATAAACTAAGATGGAGAATGACAAAAAACAAGATCCCTGTGAACCCAAAAAAGCTCTAAATCACCCAGAAAGTGTGTGAGTTATAGATGACATCAATTTCCACCCGAGCGTTCAGACACTTACCAATAAAAGGAATGATTATCTATCAGTCATTGAAATCATTTTAAAATGAGGACATATCACAATAGTTACCATGTGTTCTATCATAAATAAGAAGGTCCTTGACATCATTCACCAAACACTCCTCCATGTGCCACATCAACTTAGAGTTAGCGGTAACACCCTTATTTGCAAGGAAGTCAACAACAATGTTACCTTCTCTAAAAGCATGAGATATAAAAAATTTCTCAAATGAACTAATAATGTTTAAAGATGATTTGATTAAACCATAAATAGTCTATGAGGCCTTACATTCCCCTTTGAGACATCGAATGATGTTATTTGAGTCCCCTTCTATCCACACTTTTCTACAATTGAGCCGACTAGCAGGGTCCAAGACCTAATAAGCCCCCATGGCTTCTACAAGGTTAAAATCGAAATGAAACAGATTTTTTTGAGGTTGCAAACCCATAACTTTCTTCTTTAAATGATTTGATTGAGATTTCAAATTTAGTTTATCTTCTTTTTTAAAAGAAAAACTTTTTAGAAGTAGTCATGTTTTTTTATGTTATTGTATTTTCTATAGTAGACCTTGCTAAAAACTTATGTTCATAAAGTAACGATTGAAAATAAATAAATATAATATATATTTAAATATTTTTATAAAGTATACAAAATAATTTGTAGAGTTTACCCTATTATAAATTTCTTTTATAAAAGTAAAATGTTTAATCCTCTTCATTTATAGAAGTCATTGCATTACTCGAATTTAAGATTCCTAAGCATGTTATAACACAAAGATGTCTTATAATGCATAACAATATGTTATGTAAATATGCGTTGGTTTATAAATTTATTTCAAGTTTGAATTTAAAATCTTGAGATTTAGGATCGTTCGGCGTGTCAAACTTAGTACAAGAGTATGTTACTTGTCAATATGTTAATGTTAATGCATTAAGACATTCCCATCAAGATAGGAAAGAAACTAAATGGGAAACAAATGCTACATTAATTTGGCCATTAACTTCTACCTTTATTTTCATGTGCATACAAATCTAACATGATCCTGGATTTTAAATCTCCATTCATACAGTATGATAATGAGGTTTGATAACCTTTTGTGTTATGTGAGATTATCATTATAAAATAATATAATTCTTATTAGACAAGGTGCTAAGTCTCTATTTAGCATAAGATACTATATAAAACCTCAATCATAAAGAAGCATTAATGACAATATATGAACCCCTATAATTGGTTATATATGAAGTATGAAAGGAAGGAGAGAAAAGTTGATGCCCCAAATAATTTTAATGAAATAAACAATCTCATTGAATAAGATGTAGGCATATAAACATGAGGAAGACATGTTATGCCCTAGTATAATTTCAAACAATAAGATAACTCTAGAAGAGTGATATATAAATTGTCATATAAATGACAACATAATGGTAAAAATGATAATGACACAATGAGGCTTCTATTATCATAACAAAATAAATAATAAAGGTGAAGAAAATTACATCATAAGAAAATCTTTGATAAACATGAAATCACATGTGAATAGATAGATAAGGATCATGTGATATGTAACCATAAGATCAAAATTTAATGTGTAAGTATAATAAAGATCACCAAATTGTAGGATATGAAAATGATTGAAGCATAAACATGTAATCATAGTAAAAATAAGCATAGCATAACATGGAAGTAGCATTGTAATAATGGAATATATGCAACATGGTGACATCAAATCATGTAGGATTGTAAAATACCAATGAGCATGTGCAAGAGCAAGAAGGGGATAGAACACAATAGTTGAGCATAACTTCATGTTTCTCAAAACCCTATGTGGAAATTTCAAATCACTCCTAATTTTTTTTAGCAATTTACATGGCAAGTCCAATGCCTATAACTAAATTTTTTAATGCTATAGCATCAAATATGATGCCACATTAACATGCTTTTTATCAAGGTGTCCAAAAAGGCCCAAAAACTGTGATTTACACTTGTGAACTAAGCCATGTTTCATTTAATTAGGTGTAGCAATAATCAACACTAATAACTTTAAAGTCACAAATCGATGCATATTGTTAAAAAATTAGCTATAAAAACTAGTGTGACATGCTCACCTACAAGGTTCTTTCTCCTACTAATATGGAATATAAAAAGTAGGGGAACCTAAAAGTACATAAAGTGCAAGGAAATATGAAAAAAAATGACAATCATAGAGCATAAAAGGCTGAAGTTTACTTACTTTTCTTTTAGCTTAAGTTTACACGAAACCTAATGTACAAATTGAAGAATCAAGTTAGGATATGGGATGAATAATTTAGCTCATATTTTTCAGAATTATCTACCATTAATACATATCTAGTTTTATGTTTTGAATATTTAATATGAATTATTTAGATTAATAGGATTGCTAACTATCACAAAGTTAGAAATATTACACACCAATAACCACTTTTGAAATTCACCATTAGAGCTATTTTTATTAAATTAAGTTTACATTCACAACATTAATTGATGATTATGCAAAGTAACCCCCCATTTCAATTTAGAGGGGTGATATAGTTTTAAATAATTGCTATAGAAAGTTACATGTTGCACATTTTTGTATATACAATGCACATTTCTCTCTAACTCCTTTGAAACCTTGTTATATGCTCTTTGGGTACATGCAAAATATAAACTAATTTCCCCTAAATATTGTGCATTTCATCTAAATTTAAGAATCAAATCCATTCTTTCAGATGCTTAAAAGATTTGAATGGATATCACCAAATAGTTAAGGTTTGAGGTAAAATCTAACTGAATAGGATAAAGTCTCTTTAGATTTCAACTTTAAATCTTATGATCTCTTTCAATTCATTTTAAAGACCGATAAGGTAGAAAGCTAAAGGTAGAGTGCTTAGTGTTATATTGTCGTATTGTGTTTGGCCAATGTTGTTTTGTGTGCAACATCTGTTACAGGTGTGTGTGCTAAAAGTGGACCTCTACTTTAGCAGTACACTTCAACATAGTCATTGTACTTCAGCTACATACAAGAATGAATATGGATTCATTCACCCTGCATGTCTGAAAAAGTTGACCTGTTTCCTTTTAGAAGGCAGGAGTATGAGCTTTCTCTCAAGTCATTGCAAGCTCAGTGACTACACCGAAGACCTAAACGAAGGATTTAGAGCTAGATGATTGAACTAAATGATTGACTAACTACATGCAAAATGTGAATGCGGATTGTTGTTGATCCAAAGCTAATTAGAATTCAGTTTTAGAACACCAAATTCAAATATGAGAGATTCAATTTTAAGCCCAAAACAAAGCGTGCTCTAAGTTAGATTGATTTGCATGCTTTGAAAGTAATAAACAACAATAAAAGATAAATGATTAATGCTAAGAATGCTCACATAAAAATGTAGTATAATAACATTAATTAAAAATTAAGATCCTTTATGAAGGAAAAGAGTTTCTCTTTTATAGAAATCTCTCTCGAATCGACGGTCAAGATCAAACAAAAAGAGTGGCTCGGATTCGATTGAAGAAGCACAATCCATGTGCAAGTGATTCGATTGGTCGAGAGAGTCAGTTGACTGAACTGACTGATCAATTATTTTGGAAACTTCCATATTCAGTTTTCAGTTAACTAAAATGTTTCCAAAATGATAAATAGATGAGAATCAATTAACTGAGTGGAACTGGATTGTTTCCCAAAATGATAAATCAGTTAACTGGATTTGATGATGTCATAGGCATTTTTAATAAATTAATTTATTTTGAATGCACATTTATGTTTTTATAATTAATTTAATTCCTTTTTTATTTAATCGACAATTTAGTAGTTTTTATTTAATTAATATATCAGAATATCAATTAAATAATTAACATAAGATATATTTGCCAATGCAATGTGATTTTAGGAATTAATTAATTAATCAAGTAAGATGACCGATTAGGACCTAGGGTTTTAGGTCAGATCAGTTCAAATTTGATAATTGCTTGTTTGGTTTAGGACTTAGAATAATCAAGATTAGGGTTTCTTGATTAATAGTTGAAATTGGGGGTCTAGGGTTTAGATGACCATTTTTAGGTGATTACATTTGCCCATCTTTGCATTGATGTGCGATCAGCGCATTGATTCAAAGACTTGTTAGCAAGAAGACCCAAAATAGTTTGATTTGAAGTGATGAAACCATTCTTTTGAAGAAGAAGACCGACTTCGAGCTTTATTGGACGAAGATCAATCAAAAGATATAAACAGGATGCTTAGTTTGATTTGAAGCGATGAAACTGAACATTTGTCAAGAACTCTTAAACTTTTTTGATTGGTTTGAATGAATAACCAGTTTGATTTGAAGTGATGAAACTGATTACCGTTAAGAGATTTTGATTAGCAAGAAAATTGACTTGATTTGAAGCGATGAAGCCAATTTGATCAATGTATCTAGTTTCAATAATGAATAGCCCATATAAGACCGATCTTGTCTGGTTTTGAGTCTATTCACCATTGTATAAGACCAATGATTAGGTCGCCTTTGATTTAAGATGATCTCAACTTGATTTGATGCGATGAAGCTGAGATGCCCCAAGCGATGGGGTTTTGATTGAGGATGTGATCACTGGAATGTTGATGTCGTAATCCTGCCCCCTCGAGAGCGAAATTGAAAAATGGCTAGGTGCCCCAGTGATGAGAAGCAATTTGATTGATTAGACAATTTACGAAGAAACTGGTTTGATTAGAAAGAGGTCCCATGTGGTTAGGACAAAATCTATAGTTGATGAGAGGTCATGTTGACCAAGATTGACCAAAAGTAAGATACATGGATTGATTAGAAGAAAAGCATGAGAGATTTCCAATGGTTGTGCAAGTAGTCAGCTGCAGATTTTGATTTCGATCCTAAAAATAGAATCAGGATAGTTGATTTAGCAAGGGGTGTCATCTTCACATACAAGTGACCACTTGACGATGAGAAGATTGATTGATAAGAACCTCAAATCCTTCACATTGGATAGAGATAAAGTTATTATGTTGATTTCAACACTATGCAGATGCAGATGCAAGACTAACATGAATGCAACCTAAGGTGTAGTCACTGAGCTTTATCTTTGAAAATTTTCATCATCGAGCATTTTTGGAATAGCAGAGTCGATACAACCCTTACTGGTGCCACTGCGACCATAAGAATATGAATATGACTTTCATCGGATAAGATATGGGAAACTAACGTAAGCATCAAGGCACAATAGCAAAGATGACCTGAACATTGTTTCTAGTTAATGTTGCAAGAGTACACTAGTATCAAGGCATTCAAAGCCAATATAACCATAAGTGCAATCTTGCGTAAACAAACAAAGCAATAACAGTCAAGGAGATAGTTTTGACCTCACGTTGGCATACAAATAAAGAAGATCGAGGGATGTGAGGCTTTTCCACCTTAATGCAGGAGCTCTTATCACATACACCCTAATTATTTGACATTGCCAGATCATCGAGACCACACCAAAAAGTAGTAGACCAAGAAAAGATTAACAAAATTAATGAGAACAGGCAGCATACAAATAAAAGTCAACATACTTCAGCCAGTTCCAATGTTTTCGAATGTGTATATGTATGAGGTGTTGAGAAACACCATTGTGCTTATGAGTGCTTTTGTGTTTGATTGCTATCGATATGTTGTTTATGTTTGCGATATCCAGTGTGTGTTAAAAAAACATAGATGCGTCCAAAGATAGTGTTAAGAAACATTGTTGATTGTGGTGTTGAGAAACACTTGTTTGCGTCAGTAGCGAGTTGTCCTTCAGAAATGACAAGATTACTGACTCTGGTGTAAACCAAAGATATGATCAAATTGGGGACCCATGCCCCTAGTAGCAAATGGAAATATCTGACTTGACTCATGTTGTGAGGAAAAATCTAATTTGATTGACCCCAGGTTATGACTCTGGATCGGTTTCAAGCTAGGAGGGTTCTCAGGAGAATCGGAGTGTCATGAAAGTGACTGAAAGCTTATGTACAAACTGAAGCAAAGGATTGCCAAGACTAAGCATTGATAGATGGAGCGCTAAGTACAAGAGGTGCATGTTTACTAGGTTTTCACCTACTTGGCAGAGATTTTGTTTTTGCTACCATGGCGCATGTTTACCAAGTTTTCACCAAGGCACTTTTTCTTCTTTTTCAATTTTTTTGTATTTTTCCATTTTTTTATTTTTTTTTTTATTGATGCATCAAGGCGCCTATTGCTAGGTTTTCACCAAGATGATCATTTTTCAGGACATTTTTCAATTTTTAGATTTTTTTAGAGATTACCTAATCTCAAGAAAGATCACATTGGTTTGCCCCAAATGTCTAGCAAGGTAGAGGTCATTACAGATGGATTAGAAAGTTGATGGATGAGGAAAACAAACAATGATGGATGAAGAGGGTGAATGCAACCCTCAAAGATAGTCTCCAAAAGATTACCCAAGCTAGGAAAAAAATAAATATCACAATGTAGGCTCATGGAGCGGTGTTGGATAGCATATAGGATAATGACTTGATGTCATGAAAATCATGGAGTCCAAAAGAATGGACATGTCAAGAGACTTTTGAGAAACATTTTTTCATTTTTTTTTCGTTCTTCATTTTGATCAAGACCAAGGGGTCAATTAGATAGGATATAGCTATGATAGTGCAATTAGGATATGAGATGATGAAGGGTATGAGTGAATGTTTTGGGATTAGTACAAAGGATGTTTAGGGATAGGCTCAACCTTGTCAAGATCAGTAGAAGGAACATCGATGTTCACGGGCTAGATGGATGTCATGGATAAGATGATATGGAAGGAACTTGCCCCCAAGTGAAGAGTGCAAGTAGGAGGAATTATGCATGATGCCTGTTTGCCAAATTTTCATCATGGTACTTATCCAAGGTGCCACAAGAAGTGGTTTTCACCATAGGACAGATTGAGTTATCTTTACTTTTTCTACCAAGGTGCCTGTTTACCAGGTTTCACCATGGCACTTTTTCTTTTCTTTTCCTTTCTTTTTTTTGTACTTTTGAGTTCATAGAGGAACTTTAGATTCATGCTCTTTATATAGTGCTCCTTTGAAAGATATGCTATGATAGCCCAAGGCCACTAAAAGTATGCTCAAATATGTTGATAGGGTGATGGTAGAGAAGAATGATATGGAGGATGAGGAAGATGGTAGCCAAAGATTTATGTGGTGGATTGGATAAGAGGGATGGAAGGATATGAGATGGATGGGTAAGAGGTAGGTGCATGATATTGGATAGGGTATGGTGATAAGATCAACATTGACACACCCCTTGAAGGGTAGTGGACAAATGGAGGAAAAGTGGATGGAATAGCTTGAGGTTTTGATGTATGAGTGGTTATGGATCTTGGTATACGAGGACCCAAGACGGATGAAGTATTCAAGGTAATGGATTTTGGGACACGAGGACCCAAAATAGAGTTAGAATATGGGAGATGTTTAGATGGAGATAAAGTGGAAGTCTTTGGAATCTTGGATGCCAACTCTGACTTTTCCTTTTTTTTGTTCAGCCCTTTTAAGAGAGACTTGGGAATCCATATAACTTTTGATTTTCTTTTTGTATCCAAGTCCTTTGGAAGAGACTTGGGAATCCACATAGCTTTTAATTTTCCTTTTCTTTTGGATGATTTAGAACACAATTCTTCCATGATGGATTTAGGAACCCATATTTTCTTTGATGTTATTCTTTGCTTGGATTTAGAATGCAATTCTTCCATGATGGATTTAGGAACCCATATTTTCTTTGATTTTATTCTTTTCTCAGTGGACCTTTGCGGTCTCTTTGTAGTCATATGTCGATTAGATGGGACATAGTGATTTTCATATATAAGTGGATTCTTTGATTTTTTATTTCTTCGTTGCACATCCAAATTCCTTCCAAAAGACTTAGGAATTGCAGATGAATAGGGTTGATATGGATGGTTCATATGAATGGGTTGATATGGAGATTTTAGGGATGCATGTCTTTATTGATCTTGATAGGGGATAGGATAAGTGGATGGAGGGATATAAGGACCCAATATGGATGGAAGGGTTGACTATTTCAGCTTTGATATATAGGGACCAAGGATGGATTTGGAGGATAGTGAAGGATGATGCTTATGTTTGAATGGAGGGATATAAGGCGTGGAAGGGATATCAACATATTTAGAGTGAGTTGCATGACCAAGGGTCTTCTCTTTTGAATTCACCTTTATATATATAGGAGCATGAGTAGCTTT
Source organism: Thuja plicata (assembly GCA_018584345.1). Lineage (NCBI taxonomy): Eukaryota > Viridiplantae > Streptophyta > Pinopsida > Cupressales > Cupressaceae > Thuja > Thuja plicata. The sequence continues at coordinate 260,815 of MU224441.1, forward strand.
GAGAGGAGAAACTAGAGCTTGAGGGGATTTATTTTTCTGCAAGGGATTTAGAGGAACAATGTTTTCTTGAGGTGGATATGGAGGAGCATGACAAGGAGATGATGGGATGCTCTGATCTTGACAAGGATCTTTAGATGGTGTATAAATAGTACCTTTCTCTTGATTTTCAATAGGCCCATTAGAGATGTCGGAAAGGATATCTTGATCTTGCTTGGGAGATGGATAAGATATAGGAGATGTAATAATTTCTTTTGGGAAGAAATGGAAGGGGATGAAAGAATCATCATGGGACTCTTGAGATATGCGACTTTGGTCAACCATTGGATAAGGATGGGTGGTGTCTTGATCTTGATCATTACTGATATTTGTTTCTTCATACTTTGGATTTCCATATTGACATGGAGCCACTTCTTAGGATGAGGTAAGAGTGTTGATCTGCATGTGAGATTCTTGACACGGTAATGGACAATAATTTGTAATAGGCATGATAAGCGTTGAATCACATTGAAGCTTTGGGTCAATGATCTTTGAAGCATGAGAAAGACTGGCGGATGTTTGTTTATTAGCTTGGATCTCTTTTAGAGATAGTCCTTGAGGGTAGACATAGTCATCATTAGGCTCAATTCTTGATAGAGATGGTGAATCTTTAGGAGATGGAGGAATGGTGGAAGAAGTAGATGAGATATGTGAACCATTGCTAGACATGGATTCTTGATATAGATCATGCTCGAGATTAGTATCTTCACTAGCTGATTCATTAGGATTTTCCACTTCAACTATGCCATCATTCTTGGATTTCATGTTTCAACTCCATGCAAGATGAAGTTTTATGCTCATTATGTTGATGATATGCACAATAGTTACTCAAGAATCTTCGTCCACATGATGTGGCTTGAGGTAATGTGATGAGATCATTCTTAAGAAGTTCTTCCAATGCTGATTTAAAAGATTATCCCAAAGGAGTAAAGATTCTCTCGCATTTAACTGAAGGTTCTTCTTTCATGAGATTACTAATCCCTTTGGAGGAAGACTTCATGGTGTTTTTAGTAGCTTTTAGGGCTTTGGAGCCACTCACTTGATAATGATCAAATAGAAAAGGACAGATTGAGCTTGATGAGGATTTGTTGGACTATGTATCCTTTTCCTCCTTTAATTCTTGGATTTCAGATTGCATAGTTTGAATTTGTTTTGATAAAGTTGCCATAAGAATCTCTTCTTGCACGTTGTTAGGACCATAAGGTTTAGCCCATTTTCTTTTAGACATTGTAAGATTGTCTTGATGAGCTTGCATAAAGGATTGAAGAGGAGGTATGATGAATCAGTTGATTGACTAACAGTTGTTGAAGTGATATCTAAAGTTAAATCAATCAGATTTCCACAATCCATAAGAATTTTCAATTTGATTTCTAGATTTGATTGTGTATAGTTTATAGCATCAACGTTTCGGATCACACTCCGTGATCCATCATCAAGATGAGAGCAAAGAGCATGAAGGAATGTAAACAAAAAATATTTTTGATTAAGTCCAATACCAAAGGACAAAGGAGATAAAGTCCAACTGAGAGAGAGAAGCAATGACTCCGATCTTGAGTCAAGGTTAACGAACCTGCTCTCGCAACTAAGGATAAGGACAAGACAGACAAAGATGATAAGATAACAAGTCACTTGGGCTAGCACAATGAAATAAGATTTCAAGATGGCAATGAGTCAGACTATCAACAGATTGCAATCAAAGACAGACTAGTAGTGATGATGTTGATGAGAACACAGATGTGTAAAAATTCAGATAGAACCTTCACAGCAGAATACACAATTGGACAGCAAGTTGATAGATTTCCAGAGTTTGGTAGTAGATGTACAAACTCAGACAAGAGTTGATAGCTAACACCTAGAAGTGTAGATTTGGAATCGTTGATCATTTTGATGTTGGTTTTGAATGTTTTTATGTATGTTTGTTTTTTATGCTTCACCCACGCAAGACACATCAAGCAAAATGTTTGTTGTAAAAAAAGAACAGAGACACCACAATCCTAGGTAAGCCAAGGCAATATCTATTGAATTCCCACTTAAACCAAAGTTTAGCCACGCCTACTCATAGCGGACAACTTAAAAGCTTGGAGGCAAGGGCTCCTCCTTACAGTGCACTCACTTCTTAGGCACACCAAGCTTCAAATCCCAAGGGTAATGACTTCCCAAGGGACTGTTGTCTCTACTAAGAGCCATGAAAGTGTGGGATGTCTTAGTCGGTCTCTGACCTTCCACGCCAATAGATAGAGGGATTTTTGGTAACTAGAACAAAGTGTGTAGTCAAGGCATCCATTTAGGTGGTTATACTTGTGGCAGATTAGCTCCGTTATGGAGGCCTCCAAGCCTACAAAAGTTACGTTCTGTAGGTTTTAACGCACCACAAGGGTATTGAGGGAGATCTTCTTCCCAGTATAACACAATCAACACCTGTTCACTGTGACATTAATCACAATGACATTTTTTGTATACCAGTTCGGAAGGGCTTGGCTTTAGTCTGTTACTAGTTGGGCAATCCACTCTCACCGACTCTATTAAAGCACTCGGGAGGTAGCCACGCTAAAGGATTTGTATGGATTTCTCTTTCACCCAAGATCCGCAAAGGCGAGGGGAGAGGATACGTCCATGCAATTCCTTGGGTTTACAAAACTAAAAGACACTTCAAGCAGAATAAGAAAATGACAATAATGTTTCTGGATTTCTGATCATCCCAAAAGGGCGAGAGCATAGTTTCCTGACATTATTGTCATTCCTAAAACATCAAACAAATGTTTATTTTAAGAAGACTGGCATGTGGGTTCCTATTTTAAGAAATCAAAAACAAGATGCAAGCACAATGTTTTGCGTTCTATCGATCAAAGGCAACCTGCAAAACCAATTTGTGAGTAGTTTTTGTTTTAGTCTTCTTGGATAACGTTCTGCAAACCACTATTAGGCTATATGCAAAAGATAATCACATGAACATCAAAGCCAAAGATTATTCCACATTATCAAAATCAGAAAATTAGAAAAGAGATCACATGTTCAGAAAGTAGATAGAAAATCATGCAGTTTAAAAAAAATTGCACTGAAAAAGGTGATCGTATGAGCCCATACGAGGTTCTAGAAGATGTAAAAAAAAGGATTAGACAGATACAGTACCAAAAATAGTAAAATCTGATAAATCTAGCAAGAAAAAATAGAAACCAATTCTACCATGATAATCCTTGCAAAATTCTACCCTAAATAAAAAAAATGCTCCCAAAAAGGACCTAAAATAAGCAAGATATTGGGGTTTGAAGTCAGACTACAAATTCAAAAATGCATATGGTCAATGCAAGAAATTTTAAATGTGTGGTGACATCATCATTTCACGTGGTTTAAATTGACATCCATACAGTCATTTTCAAAAGCTAATAACCCCTATTTTATGACGTCTGCAAAGCTGTCAAATTTAGCTCAGTCCCCACAAGCAGTGGTGGTGGTTGGGCGGTGTTGAGGCTAAGCGACTAAATGGGAGTTTGCAGCCTTTTTGGTATCTTGCATCATCATTCTATGATGAAAAATTTGGAAGCAAGGCATGAGCATTCATCAAAGAATTAAAGGATTTTTCCTGATGATGTAATTGCAGATGCCATCGACATATAGAAATATAGAGGGTATCATATTATGCATTGAATAGAACTCCTAGACAAAAGGAAGACAAAAATAGAATGTTTATCATCGATTCCAAATTGGATATGCTTAGCTAGGTTTTCTTACAAAACATGGATAACTGTGAGTTGTTTAAGAGAATCCTCAAAGATGTGAAGTATCATGGAGTGTGTTGATTGCTCAAAATGTTTCCACGGAGGAAGCAGCGTAGGTAGGTGGTGGGAAGGCTGCGGTGTGGTGGGGAAGGAAGTGGTCTGTGTAGGGAGATAGGGTTTGGAAGTGTTGGCTGAGCAGCAAGGTGGGGAACTAGTTGTGTAGAGAAGAAGTGGTGTGGGGGCAGGATGTGTTGCGTGGGAGTGTCGGAGCTATGGAGTGGATGAGGGAGGAGTTTGAAGCGCAGCGGGGATTTGGAGTGGGGTAGGTTTCACGATGGAGAAGGGGAATGGGGGAAGTGGAGCTGATGTGTGTGGATGTAGCATAGAGAAGGGAGTGGAGGGGTTGGGAGGTAGGGTGGAGAAAGGAGAAGCAGTGGGGTTGTGCAGGGAAAGTGGAGGAGAGAAGAAGGGTGCGGGTGGAGGAGGAAGGAGATAGCAGAGTGGGCAGCGGTGAGAGAGGAGGTGTGGGGTGGTGGCGGGATGGGAGGAGGGAGTGGTAAGCGGAGCTGGGGTTTGAGGAAGCGGGTGTGGGATGGGATCTTTAATCCCACATTCCTGTGGGAGTGGGATACAAAGTAGTTTATAAACAAACTACGACAGGTGTAAAGTGAAGTAAAGAGTGTGGCGGTTGGTGAGTTGCATGGCTTAGTGATGGCTATGGTACCCGAAATGTAAGGGTTTGAGTAAATTTGTATATGCAGCTAGATAAGACACATTTAGGATATGCAGTTTGTTTCTCGCCCAAACCAAATTATTTTATTTTAAAAAAAATTAAAAAATAAAAAATTTAAAAATTGCCTCAATATGCATGCAGAAGGCTGTACAACTTCTGTTTGCAAAGAAATTTTGTGATAGATTCAATTTTCACCAAAGGTAGGTGTGTTTATAGTCATTTCAAACCGAAATGACGACCCAGACACAATGGTGGACCCAGATTTTGTACAAAATGAATAGAAAACAAAATTAAAATAGAATTTAAGAATGAGGCCTGAAATGTGCGTGCTAAAAGTGGACCTCTACTTTAGCAATACACTTCAACATAGTCATTTTACTTCAGCTTCATATAGGAATGAATATGGATTCATTCACCCTGCATGTTTGAAAGAGTCAACATGTTGCCTTCTAGAAGACAGTAGTATGAGATTGCTCTCAGGTCATTGCAAGCTCAGTGACTACACCAAAGACCTAAATGAAGGATTTAGAGCTAGATGATTGATCTAAATGATTGATTAACTACATGCAAAATGCAAATGCAGATTTTTGTTGATCCAAAGCTAATTAGAATTCAGTTTTAGAACACCAAATTCAAATATGAGAGATTCAATTTTAAGCCCAAAACAAAGCGTGCTCTAAGTTAGATTGATTTGCATGCTTTGAAAGTAATAAA
>MU224441.1:266331-276783 GCA_018584345.1 Thuja plicata
AGTTAACTGAGTGGAACTGGATTGTTTCCCAAAATGATAAATTAGTTAACTGGATTTGATGATGTCATATGCATTTTTAATAAATTAATTGATTTTGAATGCACATTTATGTTTTTATAATTAATTTAATTTCTTTTTGATTTAATCAACAATTTAGTAATTTTTATTTAATTAATATATCAGAATATCAATTAAATAATTAACATAAGATATATTTGCCAATGTAATGTGATTTTAGGAACTAATTAATTAATCAAGTAAGATGATCGATTAGGACCTAGGGTTTTAGGTCAGATTAGTTCAAATTTGATAATTGTCTGTTTGGTTTAGGACTTAGAATAATCAAGATTAGGGTTTCTTGATTAATAGTTGAAATTGGGGGTCTAGGGTTTAGATGACCATTTTTAGGTGATTACAACAGGTTGTATCAAAGTGGCAATAACCTGGTACGAAGTAGCAAGAACGGTTTAAATTATCAAAGATTTAGAAACATATAAGGGATAATGATAATCTCCTCTTCATTCATCCTTGAATTAAGGATCATCTCTCCTATTGTATTGTAAAGCCATAGAAAGATAAATTTGGCTGAGACTAATGTATATCAACATAATGTAATACTCAAGCATATATATGTAAGGACTCTAAGTCCTCATATATTATTGATTCAAGTAGATGGATTGGAACTTGTAATTTGTAAATAATTTGAACTTTCATAAGTTCTGGACTAGACCAAAGGTTTTCTTGACTCTGTTCTTTCCTACTAATGCCCACACTGAACGAAGATGTAAAATTTTAATAATTAATAAAATATTTTGGTCAAGGCCTTTTATCAATAAAAAAAGAATCGAATCCATTCATATCTTAGATTTACATGTCATAAATATTTTTTTAAGATCTTTTATAAAATTCTTGGTTTCTCCATTGATTCAATCTTAATTTCAAATTTCCAATACACTAGAATATAAATTTAAAAATTGTCAAGTTGTTAATCAAATAAAACATACCACTGAAAGCATGTTCGAAATTTAATAGAGAGAAATGATACATATAAAATTATACTCTCTAACACATTAACTTATATAATTGCCTATCAGTGTAACCCTTGCACTTCCTTCTAATGCAAGTGCTAGTATAATAATTACAATGAATATGCTTTTGTCTCTAGATTCAACTGTGTGAAGAAATTTTTGCATCAACATTTTGGATCACACACCATGATCCATCATCAAAATGAAAGAGCTGGATGTAAAATTAAATATACATAATTAAGACATTAATATACTATCTAAATTATGGTATAATAAATTGCATATATACATTAATTTAATTAATCGAAAATATTATACATAATATAGATTAAATTGTATTTAATATACAATAAGCAAAACACAATGAAATATTTAATCAAATTCAACATTATTTATTTTTATTAATAATTAAAATATAACAAAATTTAAAATTATTATTAATTATATTAATAATTGTTTAAATATAATAGAATTTTAAAACATTTAAAAGTTAGAAAGTTGAAATATTAAAAAAACTTACCTAAATGGTACAAAATGAAGTGCTAATATAATAATTAGAATGTATATGCTTTTGAATATGTTTGTGAAGAAATTTTTACATAAAGATTTTAGATCACACTCATAATCTATCATCAAAATGAAAGAGCTTAATATAAAATTAAATATATATATGATTAACTTAATTATAACATTAATATACTATCTAAATTATTGTATATTGAATTGCATGTATAAATTAATTTAATTAATCTAAATTATTGTATAATATAAATTATATTATATTTAATATACAATAAATAAAATACAATGAAATACTATATCAGATTAAAATATTATTTATTTTTATTAATAATTAAAATATAATGTATAATTAAAAATAATTAATAATTATATGAATATTTGTTTAAATATAACATAATTTTTAAAACAATTAAATGTTAGAAAGTTGAAAGATTAAAAAATCGTACCTAAATGGTACAAATAAAATGATGGGCCTAAATGTCCTAGCTTGGGGTGGTGTTTTGTCTAATAAATGTTCTATGTCTGCAGAGCACTTGGAGCTTACTAGACAATTGTTTGGAGGTATTGAGGTGCCTTAGTGGAAACAGGTTTGGAATAAATTTTCTTGGTCCAAAAGCAAATTTTTCATGTGGTTGGTGGTTCACAATTGATGCCTTTCCTCAGATAATTTATGCAATCAAGGCTTTCATGGCCCCTCAAGGTGCGTCTTATATTTTAATAGTAAGGAGTATGTTTCTGATCTTTTCTTTCAATGCTCTTTTGTCAAGGAGGTCTAGCACTTTTGGTGGGGTTTTTAGGGCCATACTTGCTAGCATGTCTCCTCTTTATCTAAGTTTTGGGTCCGTTGGGGTAAATCCCCAGCTAAAACTTCTTTTCTTTAGGTTGCATGGGCTCTTGCTCCTTTTATAATTTGACAAGTTTGGTTGGAGAGGAATCAAAGGATTTTTTAGGATGCGAAGATGGGTGTTTCACACTTGTGGTGGAAAATTATTCATTCTCTTCGTAAGACTATTTTGGCTAAGTGTGATTTGACTGAGGTGTGGATTCCAAAGATGTTATTCGCAATCATCTTAATTTTTCTCTTTTAGGGGGTGCTCTGATGTATGTTGGTCATGGTAGCAGTAGTAGAGGCATACATCCTTTATAGAGGGTCAATCAAGAGGGTCATTGGGCTCCCCCTCCTCGTGGTGATTTAAAAATTAATATTGATGGATCATCTCAGGGGAATCCTGGGCGTGTTAGCATTAATGGAGTGAGGTGGGATAGTTCTAGTGATGTTCAATTTATTATTTCTATTTATAAGGGCTTTCGTATGAATAATTTAATGAAGGTTGTTGCCATTTTGTATGTTGTTGAGCGTTGTTGTGCTCTTGGCTGGAGCAAGGTTATTTGTGTGTATGATTCTTAGGTGGTGGTGACTTTGTTAATTAGGCAAGAGTGTGGGGATGTTATTTGGTACTTTGCTTTGGTTGTTAGACAATTCTCTAGTTGTGCAACTCCTTGGAATCTATTACTTTTGCACACATTCCTAGGGAGAGGAATGGTGTTACAGATTGTTTGGCCAAATGGGCTTTAGATCAAATGCAATATTGACATATAGTGGATAAGGGGCAATTGCCTCATGATATGTCTCATATGCTAGATCAGTTAGTGGATAGTGATAGGGTTTTGTAGTGTTTTCTTTACTGGGCACTCTGTTTGTTTTGTATCTCTTTTGTGGTTGAATAATTTTTCATCCCTTTTAGTTTGAAATGGTACTCACAATATCATTGCCTTAAATTCAAAATGCACTATGTAAATTGTTTTACTATGTCAAACATGTTGTGATCTTAGTCTCCATGTCAGAGAGGCACAATGTCTATAAATGATTTTTCTTGCAGTAAATGTAGGCAATGGAGATTTGACATTTTTAAATGAGCTCACACGAACATGAACTACTTCGAGAAGGACGTGGCTATCCTCCAGACAAAATACGCCACCATAGAGTTTTGGAAACGTGGAAAACATGAAATATTTTTACAAAAAATTCAGCATTGGATCTTCGTGATCTGCATCCCAAGTGTTGTAAATCCACAAAAATCTGCTAAAAAATAGTGTGTTTTGAGCATTTGTACAAAAATTTCAAAAAAAATTTATTTGTCATTTTGTATAGTTTTGTCAAGAGAATAGTGAGTGCCCTTCCACAATGCCATGTAACAACCAAACTCTTCCAAACAACTCGGTGCTCATTGGCCATAAAAAATTTTCTCTTAATTTTTAATCCAAAAATTAAAAAGCCCTTTGAAAAAATATGAATATCCAGTTAGAAAAAGAAGAAAATTACATTAAAATCCATGATTTAAGTTAGAACGCTATGAACAATAGAAAAATAAACTTATTTTCTTGCTGGTGGGGATTTCCAGAAGCCATTGATATGAATTTAAGGAGACAAAACCATTTGTCTCTGCTCATACAGGCAGGGACTAATAAAAAATCCTCATATTAAATTTGACAACTATATATGCAAAATGATTATTATGATAATAATAAACTAAATAAACTAAAAATGCACACACGTTTTTTAATGGACTCTAATTTTATTTTCCCCTTTCACTGGTTAGTATTTCAATTGTTAGTGCTAAGAAAATTAAGGTGAGTAAATGTGAGGTAGTTTTATTTTCTTTTCAATAATAATTATATTTTCTTTTATGATTATTTGTTGATTGGAGAAGAAAGGTAAGAGAAGGGAAGATAATTTAGGGTTTTGTTCTGCTTTTCTTTGCCCTCTTAACTAGATGAAGATGGAGATGATGCATAACTTGAAATGGATACACCCCCTTCTTTAAACAGTTGAATGCATTGTGCTTCAAGTTTGTGAAGATAAATTGGAGGAACAAGAAACATAAAAAATCATTCTAGAATTAGAATTTGACGATAGTAATGAGGTATAAAAAGATAAGACAATATAAGATATTTTTAGTTTGTATTTTGAAAACTATATTGTGGGATTGTTTTTCTTCCTTGAATATTGGAATATATAGGTTTTATTATATTATATCTTTATTTTCTTAGCTTTATCTAAAATTTAACAAGTTGTACCTTGAAGGAAAAAATTATTAGCAAAAGTTGGACTTGATGATAGTGAAAGTAATGCATCAATTCATAAAACATAACAAAAAGCTATGTTTTTGGAAGGTCTTCAATTCCTTTTATAATAGGCTTAAAGAGAACATTGTAGTTATTGTTACCAAATGCATGCATTCCTCACCTTCTATATATGAGGATAGAATTGCCACGAATTTGGAACTTCTAGACATATATGCTAAAGTGATAACTTGAAACTTCTAAAGAGGGAGGAATATGAGTTGGAAGGCTCCAGGTAATTGGTGGTTCAAATTAAATTTTGATGGTTCAGCCAGAGGGGATAGGGTTACTGCTGGAGGTATAATTAGATCTAGCTGTGGGAAGTTGGTCCTTGCCTAAACTGGGAATGTTAATGGATCCACTAACAACAAAGTTAAAGGTATAGATCTAGTGTGGGGCATGAATTTTCCCCTCTTTATTAGTATGAGGGCTCTCACTATTGAGGGGGACTCACTTCTATTGATCAATGCTATTAAAGATGAATCTAGTCTCAACTGGTCTTTATCTAACATTGTTGAAGATATCAGTAAAATTATCTTAGGTATGGAATTGTTTGAAATTGAACATGCTTTTAGGGAGGGGAATAGGGTCACCAATGCTTTGGTTTCTCTCAGCCTAGAGGTTGGAGGCATTAGATGTTGGTGTGGAACCAAGAATATCCCCTCAATGGTTATCTCCCTTATGAAGGAGGATTCTTCTCACCTAGTATAATTGTTGGTATGGATTGTTGACACATATTTTGTCAGGCTTCTAACTCCTTTAGTGCATGTTTGAGAGGTGGCCTTTTATATGGTATGGGTGCTTCCCTCACTCTTATTCCTTCTTGGAATGGTTCTTTGAAAATTTTCACAATGGTAAATTGTGAAGGGACAAGGTTCTTCAATATTGATATACTTGTTGATTCAAACCTCAAGGACATGTACTCCCTTCGTGCTTAGTTTTAAAATTCCCTTGACCATTAGGAAGGTGTGCATTCTCCCCTTTTTGAATGGTCAATTTACTACCTGACACACTGACATTGTGCAGATCGCAATAAGAGAAGCAGGGTCAACATTGTTTTAGATTTGATGATGGGGCCCCATTTTGCATTAACTTACATTAGGAGAAAAAAGGAGGTCCTAGATGAGACCACATTGGATTAGGGCTTCTAGGATGGAGGGTGTGAAATGGATTGGAAGTATGAAGTTGAAGAGTAAAGGGGTTTCCTGGGACCCCATCCTAGTCAAGACATTAGATTTGGCTTCATCTGTGCTCTTATAGCAGTCTGACGAGGGTCAGGATTCATATTTAGATACCCATGTATTCGATAACTTGCTGAACAACCAAAGAGATAAGGGGGAGTTTATTGGATCTAGATATTTCTGCTATGGCTATACTAATCTGATATATGAGATTAAAAGTTTGGAGGAGAAGGTAAGAGCACTACACGAAGACGTTAGTTGTTTAAAGACTCAAGGAGAGGAATCACTAAGGAATATGGCCTAAGTTTCCCACTACTATCGCAGGGTCATGAGGAGGAGCGCGACTATGCTAGCGCATCTATAGCACAATTTGGAGCCACAATGGATTTGGATTTTTTTTACTTCTTTTGACATGAATGAGACAAGGTTATATGTCATGCCCCTCAAGGTCCCAACTAGGGTTTATTTTGTATTTGTGTTGCCATGTGGGTTGAGTGTTGTTGATCCTTTGATCTTTTGTCTTTCTTCCTTATCCTTTCTCTCTCATGTTTAACAATTGTTTAAAATCTCTTTCGGGTATATCTACTACTCTTGTATTGCCTTTGGAAGCTATTCAACCTTCAGGCCTAGATTGTAAGGGACATCACCCTTGACCTGCTACTTATTAATCAAAAGAAAAAAAGATACATAAAATATTTATGGAAAATTGAAAAATTCTATGACAAAAGGAAATAATGAACTAAAAATGTTGGAAGGAAATGGCTATGCTTCACCTATTGATAACTCCCACTTGTTGGAAAGGCCCCATAACTATAAATAATGGATCTTGAGGTTGTTGAAAATAATTGTAATCTTCATTGCCTTGACCACAACAATTCATCCTTTCTCTTTAGGATCATCCAATGAGCCCTCTAGCAAGGGGAAACCCCATCCTTTACTATGCCATCCTCCCATTGAGGGCCAACTAGGAAAGCAATTGCACCCTTACCTCTAACATGTCCTGAATAAAGGCACCATGCTTTATCCCATAAAAATTTAAGGGTATTGAAGGCATGATATCTAGAGACTTTAATTTCATGCAGACTGACTATATCCTTTTTGGATAGATTGTTACACCATTTCCTGACCATATACTTCCTGTCAGGCATCTCGAATCCCCTAACATTCCAACTGTGGGTATTCAACATCATGAAGAACATTGTGAGGGATTTTGATTCTTATACAATCTATCAAAACACTTAGTGCATGTCAACCTTGACCAATTTAGTACAGTCTTCTAATTTTCTGAGACTATTCTGTCTTTGGGTCATTTTCCTATTTTTCTTGATATTTTTATTGCAAACCTAAGTGAAACCATCTTCTAACTCCATACCACATTCCCCAGAGTTGAAAACTACAAGCTCTCTACAAATCTATGCTTCTCCCTGGTGGTTTCCCAAACCAGGTAGGGAGGTATTTGAAGTTTCCTTGTTTGTGGTGACCTTCCTCAAATCAGTTGCCATCTTCTTAATAGATTCTAGGGCACACTGTTGAGCACTCTTTTTACCAAAATTCTCATGACCTCCTTTTTTAACACTTGATTGACAAGCATTCGCTGCAGAGGGAACAACATTAAAATCAACTTCAAACAGAGGATTAGACAAAGTAACAAAACCAGAGCAATCATTACCCAAAATAGAGGAATCCTTAGGGCAAGAGTCAGAAGAAGGCTGAGGAGGACAAGGGGTTGAGACGTCCCCTTTATTCCCATGAGACAGGTCCAATTGCTAGGGAGGGGCAAAGTTAACATCAAAAGACATTTAGGGCAGGGAAATCTTTACGAGTATGGCCATTAATTTTGCAATGGAAACATGCCCACAAATTACCTAATAAGATCACATTCCAACCATAATTGTTGCCATCAACTTCAAGGGAGATAACTTCACGTATCTCAACAGTGGGTTCCAACATAATTAACACCCTTACATTTAGGTGAGGCGGGGTGACACAAGATTCTTGCAGAACAAAGCCAAGAGGTTTCAACATTTGTGGAATGAAGGGCCAGAATTCAGGCTGGACATTGCATAGTTCCACCCAATTGGGGGAAGAACGGACCATGACATGATCAATATTACCATTAGGGGACCACGGAAAGGCTTGGAAAAGAGATTAACCAACATTCCAAAACCATTTCTTGAGAACACACTCCTACATATTGTGCTTTTTCAAAAAAGCAACAAATAATCCATTTTGAACCATTCTATAGAAAGAAAGAGAGATTCTATGTTTTTTCCCCTAAACATTATTAAACCAATCATCTAAAAAATTTATTGCAAGCAAAAATTTATTATCCATACATACAAAAAAATAGCAATGTTCTTTAAATGAGACTGTTCATTCTTGATGGCTTTTGAACCATATCTTCATTAGGTTAAAGAGCGAGAGTCTTTTTATTCAAAACAATAAGAGAATCCCTACTTGTGTCTCCGCTTCCAAAAGGCGAGGCAGTGATGTTGCTTCTGTCTCCCACTCTATGTCCATCAGATCCGGGTTCCATAACTCGTCTTTCCCACAACCTTTCTTCCTCTGAATTCTCCATGGAAACTGGCGGTTGGAGGGCACTCTAGAACAATGTTATCTAGCACAATATTCTTTTAAGATAGTTTCTCAATGGGTTTTGCATAATTTGCTTCATTGGGAAGCTTTTTGACGGTATTCGTAGTTATATATTTTCCATACTACCTCCTGCAATTAATGAGACTATCCAAAAGAAGTACAAACCAATCCAATAAATAAATGGCACTATAATAAGAAAGGCTTACACATGCACACCAACAAACCCAAGGCAAGAAAAAGGACCAAGAATGCAGCCCTCGCACACTCCAGAGAGCCAAAAGGGAGAGGAAAACAAAGAAAAACAATAAAACAAATGAGACCAGTTCAATTATTGAAATATCAACGGTTGTCCTTCCTTAAACATTAAATAGTGAATATATAGAGGTAAATATTAAATTGCCATCAAATTAGAATTTTGTTATAACCTAGCAATTTTAAAATAAGTCGTAATAAAAATAATCAACCCCACAATTTAATACATAGAAAATAAACATATAGTTATTTTCTTAATTTTTTTTATTATGAATAGAGATCTTCCTATTAATTAAAATATAAGAGTACAATATTCACAAAAAAGAGTCAGGGGATAAAAAAATCACCCCGCAAAGTCACTCGGCACCTAGGTCAGAAACAAACAACTATTCATCAAAAAAACATATAAAAGAGCCCTCAAGCTGCAAGAGCAATTGCAAAGGAGGGAGGAGGATCTCTGTCATTATAATTGTGCCAAACATTGGGCCCAGGGGTATGGTCGGAAAGTGACCAGCCATCATTTGTTTCTTTTTCTTCATTCATTCTCCTTCCTCCCATCTGGGAGAAATAACAAGCGCTAGGCAGGGGAACTTATCAGAAGTGGCAGAAAGCCATGCAGGAATACTAGCCGAAGGCTGAGATGAAGAAACATCAATGGAAACCAACAGAGGAGGCCAGCCAGTAGCCGCAACCCTCTGAGAAGGAGGAGAGGAAGAGTGGTGGAGCCAAGATCATGACATTCTGGAATGCCTGGCAGAGGAACTCCAGCTATGACGACGGCCTTGGGGCAGTGTGCAGTCAGCCAAGAGATAATCCAATGGCACACAAGCAGTAGCACAAGGGGAATTTCCCTAGTGTTGTAGAAGCTCCTATAAATGGGAAACCTTAAGGGCCACCTTGTCAGCTTGAACTTGAATCTACATAATGACATTATTACATAAACATGCCTTAGCATACATAGAAATAGTGATATCTAGAAAACTATGAGTAAAAGGAACAACATTTCGGTCTTTCCATAAAGAAAATAGAATTTCCATCCTAAAAGTATGCCAAATCTGGGTGTACTAGGAAGGCATTCTGGGTGAGTCACCTAAGAGCACCATATGCCAGGAAAAAGGCTCAAGCTGGAAAGGACTAAAAAAATCATGTATCCAATTCCAATAGTTCTGGGGCTGACAACATAACCAAAAAATGTGCATGATGGTTTTAGAATGCCCACAAAAAGGGTATTTAGCATCAGGCACACCTAAATGTCAGAGCCAAGCTCCCAAAGTCAAGCCTTCGTAAAGCAGACACCAAGAAAAATGAGCAATCTTGGGCTCTGTAATAGCATCCCAAATAGTATAAAAATGCCAACTCTGGGTTTTCTTGGAAGATGAAAGGTGTCATCTATGATTGAGAAAATCAATCATCAGAAGATGAGGCACTAGTCAAGAATATCCAAGCTTGGGTTTGTAGCTGGTAAATGGCATATCAGGGCAGGGATTTTTTTAGTGGTGATTCTTCGCCAATTGGCGAATATGTCCCGTCGGGCATATAGAATTTGGCAAAAAAATGCATAGTGTACTGTTTGACCGGTTCGCCCAGAATTTATAAAAAACATGTTAATTGGTCAGGTTGTTCACCACTATTTGCATGTAATTTCACTACGGTAGTGGGGTTGTTCACCCATTTATCTATTGTATATTTACTATTATTCACCACGGGATTAAGGAAGGGGTATTTATCAAGGATTGCCATTCGCCAAAGTC
>MU224441.1:317626-346518 GCA_018584345.1 Thuja plicata
TGACCTTAGTGCAATACATTGGATCGTTTAAGCCATTCAAAAGATGACATCAGTTATTTAGATTGGATCATATCAACCGTTCAAAATGTGGTGGAAGTGCTATAAATTGGAGTGGGTGTCAAGCTTCGCAATAACAAAGAGATACATTATCATTGTTCTCCATAATAATATTAGAGACCCAAAATGTATTTGCCTTGCCTTACTCCTTTGGCTTCCACTATGGTTGGACAGAAGGTACTACTGCATAAGCCTTCTTCCATTCGCCATAAGCCCTTCACCAAACTATACCCACAACGCTCTAGGGCTTCTCAAGTCCCAAGTATCAATATGGCCTACATTACTACTAACGAAGGCATCACACGTCGCATTGGAAATCATCACCCCAACTTGTGGGATGATAATTTCATTCAATCCCTCCCAAAAGCTTATGATGTAAATTACTTTTACTTTGTTTCTTAGATTTCTCTATTAGTTATTGCCCTCATCTTTTTTTGGTCTTAGAAGTCTTGAATTGTTTTGTTTTAATGCTTTTAATGATATGGGCAGGCTCCCTCTTATACTGAGCATGCTGAGAAGCTGATTGAGGAGATAAAGGGAATGTTCAATGCTCTTCCTCAAAACACTTCATCTGCAGATGATCTCTACAAACGTCTTTCAATGGTGGATGATGTAGAACGTCTTGGAATTGACCGCCATTTCCAAAATGAAATAAAAGCTGCTCTTGACTATGTTTATAGGTTTGCTTCTTTCTTTTAAGATTATTTCTTGAAGATTATTATTATTTCTCAAGATGAATGCATCCTTAGTTTGTTTGTAATGATGATGTCATTTCCAAAATGAGATAAAAGAGCTCTTGACTATGTTTATAGGTTTGCTTGTTTCTTCATGTTAATAGTCACTACTACATTAGGTTTGCTTGTTTCTTCATGTTAATAGTCACTACTACATTTAGTGTATTCCTTAGCCTATTTCTAATGATATCTAAGAATTGTTTGAATAGCAGTGATTGGAATGATTTGAATGGCATTGGGTGTGGTAGAGAGAGTGATTGTGTCGATCTCAACACCACTGCCTTAGGTTTTCGAATTCTTCGTCTACATAGATATGGTGTCTCTTCAGGTGATATTTGCAATTTCAATGAATCATAAAACATTTATTTTCTTAGGTTGTTGTTATTCTAGTAACTTAGTGGCTATTATTTTGGTTTTATGGTTTATTTTGGAGTTCGTTATGTTTTGCTTCTGAGGCTGTGATCTTGTATCCACTAATCTTTTTCCTTGTGCAATATGCATATTTATGTCTCTAAATTATTTTTCAATTATTAGAATAAATTAATTAATTTTAAATTGATTAAATTTTTGTTTCAATGTTTAGTGGAAAACATTTTTTTAAAAGAGTAGATGGTAACTATTGTAATTAAATTATAAACTTTAGAATTGTGATTTCTTTTTATTATAGTTTTAAATTTAAACATCTTTGCACTTAAGGTAGAATTTTCCTTTCATTTTTATTAATTATTATTATTGAAATATAATAAAATTTATTTTTCTCAAAGTACTAAATATCGATATTAGATATAGTACAATTTCTATTAACAAAGGATGAAGTTGCATCTAACTTGATATCATATCAGATACATTGTTGCAGTTCAAAGATAATGATGGACGATTTTTATGCTCAAATATTCAATCAAATGAAGAGTTAAGAAGCATTCTAAATTTATACCGAGCTTCCCTCATTGCATTTCCTAAGGAGAAAGCTTTGAATGATGCCAAATTCTTTGCTACTACATATTTACAACAAGCTCTACCAAATATTAATAATATAAATATTTTAAAAGAGGTATTCATAAACATTAATATTTTTTTCCATATTAATCCTATCAATACATTTATCGATTGGAATTCTAATTTATATGATCTGTCATAGATAAAATATAATCTAGAGTATGGTTGGCACACCAATGTGTCAAGATTGGAAGCAAGGACTTATATTGACATATATGGAGATGCCAAGACCATGAACAAGTAATTCCAATACGTTGTAACATACTCATGATCTACTAATTTAAAATGTTTGGATTATTTTTAAAAAATTACACAATACAATTTTATTTGTATTTTAATACAACATAAATTTTGATTAAATATAACTTAAATATTCTAACATTATAATTTTGAAATTTTTTGTAGTATTTTTAACTCAAAAATTATAGAACTAGCAAAGTTAGACTTCAATATGATCCAATCAATTCAACAACGAGAGCTTAAAATTCTCTCAAGGTAAAATTTTATGTTATGAAAGATATTCTTTTAGTTGGTGCTTTAGTTATTTACAATGTATTTTATTATTAAATAATTAGAAAATGGCATTGATTTAGTAATGTGTGTGCATTATAGATGGTGGTTAGAGTCTGGTCTAGCTAAACTGGAGTTTGTTCGCCAGCGCCATGTGGAATTTTACTTTATAGCAGCTGGAGCATGTATTAATCCAAAATATTCTACTTTTAGAATTGGGTTTGCGAAGATGTGTTCATTTCTCACTTCTTTGGATGATATTTATGACACTTATGGAACTTTGGATGAACTTAAAATCTTCACACGAGCCATTAAGAGGTATGTACAACTTATACTGGTGATTGGGGTGAGATATAGGAACATATTAACCATATGCAAGCTAAAGATCTAGTTATTTATATAGGAAAATCAGTTTATGTTTCCATATTTCTTATGTACCTTCCAAAACATATTTCTCTACACACTAATAGACAATAAACATTCTAATATATTGATAGATAGAAAGATAGATACATATTATGATAATATATTGTCTTATGCCTTATGAAGGTGGGATTCGGCATCCATGGAAGGACTTCCAGAATATATGAAAGTGGCATTCAAGGCCTTTGATGAGAATGTGAGGAGCATGGCTCAAGAGGCTATAAAAACTCAAGGAAGAGACACACTTGACTATGCTCGTAAAGTTGTATGTTTGTAGAATTACTTAATTTTCCATATGTTTAAGATCAATATTATATTAGTATAGAGTGTATAGACAATAAATTTAATTCAACTAATATATTCAATTCACCATTTTTTTTAATATCATTTGCATATTCATTACTGCTTATATCTCATGTATGACCTATTAAAATCATGAACCGTAGTAAGAAAAAGAAAAATAATTTAAAATATACTTATTTTATTTAAAAGGATAAATAAGTTACAGTATAATCTATATATAAAACATACTTTCTCAAATTTATTGATATATAATGACCTTTTATTTCCTTGTATGCAAAGAATATGTTTTTATTATCCTTTCTTATACTTGTTGATTATTGTTGATAATAATAATTTATATTAATCTATAATTTTTTTTTATGTATATGAAGTTAGTAAAAACTCATTATCATTGTAATTAGTAACATCATATATTGAATAGGAAGGGTTTTTCCATTACTTATTCTTTTACTTTTATTATTTACCTTTTTATATTTTTCTTTTATTTTTTAATGTCCTAGAAAATTATTGCATTTTATGTGTATCATATATTAATCATAGAATTTTAGGTGTATATAACATAAGGTTTACAACTAGAAATAAATTAGTATATATGTATCACCTATCAAAAAATCTATATTAATCTCTAATTATTTTTAAGTATATCAAGTCGGTAAAACCTCATTCCCATTGTAATTAGCATCATATATGGAGTAGGAAGAGATTTTCCATTACTTATTCTTTTATTTTTATTATTTTCCTTTCTATATTTTTTAATGTTCTAGAAAAGTATTGCATTTTGTGTATCATATATTAATCATAGAAATTTAAGTATATATGACATAAGATTTACAACTATAAATAAATTAGTAGGCCTATCAAAATATAATTAATTAAAATAAAAAATTAAATGAAACAAACCATGTTCAGGAATAAACTACCCATCTTATCACTGTGAACATGCTTGTGCATTGGGACTAGAGAGAGGATGATCCTCCTACGAATTAAGCATCCAATCATGAAACATTTAAAAAATGGATTAATGACATGTTAGGCCATCATGTCGATCTTAAAATATTAGAAACAACCATATTTTATAGGTAGGTAAATAAATCAAAAAATATTCCTTGAAATGACCTTACATATGAACCTAAAATATTTTCTCATGAGAAATTAATGTAGCCCCTCCACTAAGGAGGCAATGAGAAACATATTGAGTTCTATGAATTATTCAATTGGTCATAACATGGTGGTAACATTATTTGATTAGTACTATACTAAGAGTGAAAGTAACACTTCTTAGTTTTGTTTACTAGGTCTTATAAGCACACAAAAATATAATCTCATTTTCTTCATTTAGGACTAGTATTAGAATAAATAAAAGTAAGTGTGTTATCGTGAAAATAAAATCCAAATAATTCACATTAAATATAAAACAATTCTATCCTTTTAGAAAAAATAAAAGATCTTTTTAGAAATTGAAAATTCCAACAATGTAATTAGGTTGTGGTCTCTTATCTCCAAATAGAATAGATTGCTAGGAAAGTAATCCTATAGTAAATGAATAAAATATATAGTGAATACACTCCAAAGAATTTTCTAAATCTGGGCAACTCCAAAGATGGAATTTGAATCATTCCAAGATTTACAAATTAGGCAAATATGGAAACCCAACCCAATCTCTATGATTATTCCATGAAGCTAAAGCTAGAAACCAAATAATCTAAGCAATTTGTTAAGATATAGATGGATCATAGAACTCATATTCTACAAAACCAAGTGAATAAGAAAAAAATGTTTTATATCACTTGTCATATTACAAAAGATGGAGGAAAAATGATTGGGAACATTTTAATTAAGATTTGAGATATAATTCATAGATGTAGTATTGAAATTTCACCATTAATCAAACTACCAAATTAAAAAAAAATTCTCATGTTTTATTTCACAATAATCACTATGCACTTTATCCAAAAAAACTTATCAAAATTACAATTCAATTTTCCACTAAAACAATGTATACAATCATTTTTAAAGTTTTAATTGGTATGTGAAATATATATATAAACAATTTATTTCTCCTATATTTATGACAAACCTAGCATGTAAGGTGTAGGAATTAATCCATATATTCTATCTTGCTTTGTTTATAAGTCACTTTTTAATAATTTAAGATAATTTTAGTTATGGGGCTAATAAAAATAAAATAATGACATGTTATCCAGTTTATATTCAAGGTTTTTTATGATTAAATTGTAGACATGGGGTCCGTTCATGTATATAATGATAAAAAAATATTTTGCTTAGTTATATTACATATGTCATCATTGGCACCCCTAAAGATTTAAAATGAAGAGCATAGATAACTTTGAAACTATTACAAGATAACATCTTGCTTTTCATACCTCAAAAGAGAGCCTTCTTGTTGATCCTAAACCAATATATAGATATTTTATTTTTTATATTGTACTATATATAATTAATGTAGCTCTTTTTAATAATATTTTAATATTTTGGCTCTCCTTAACATTACCAAGGGATCTTAATTCTATATTTTTAAAAGTTGTATGGATATTTGATTTATATCATTTATAGACTTATTTCTATAGAGTTTTCTAGTAATTTATTTATTTTAAAGCATTAATGTTAACTTGGAATATTGCTTATGTATAGTGGGAAGCTTGCATAGATTCTTTCATGCAGGAAGCAACTTGGCTTGAAATGGGGTATATACCATATTTGGAGGAATATTTAGAGAACGCAAAAGTAAGTTCTGGATCTCGTGTTGTGACCTTGCAACCTATACTATCATTAGATGTGCCCATTGATGACGATATTATAAAAGAAATTGATTATCCATCAAATTTCAATGATCTTCTATGTTTAACCCTCAGATTAAGAAATGACACAAATACTTTCAAGGTATGCTATATAAATTTAGATAATTCAACTTTCAAATTATCATATTTCTTTATTCACATAATCAATTAATTTGAATTAAAGGTAATTAATTTGAAATTTTAAAGAAAATTATAATAATTTTCTTGAAGGTTGAGGCAGATTGTGGAGAAGTGGCATCATGTGTAACATGTTATTTGAAAGGCAATCCTAGTTCTACAGAGGAGGACGCATTGGAGTATCTCAATTCCTTGTTTGATGAAAAACTCAAAGAATTAATTTGGGAATATTTGAAACCTGATAATGTTCCAATAATCAGCAAAGATCATGGATATGCATTATCAAAAGGCATCCAACTTCTCTACAAAGAAAGAGATGGAATTAGTGTCTCAAGAATTGAGACAAAAAATCTTATCACCAAAACCATACTTGAACCAATACCTATGTGACATTTTAAATGTATTATATATACATTATCAAGAATGGTGTCCTTTGATATATTGAATCTATAATAATGCCTCTAGTTTACTAATTCTTTATGTACACGGTGGTTATACACACTTTTAAAAAAATTAATAATTTTCATTCAAAAAATGTATAGTGATGTGATATTTATAGGCAATTTTTACATGTTATTTTTTTTTATCTCGTGCTTACTTTTAGTTGGATATGTGTTACTTCATAAAATTAATCTCTATTTCTCATAATTTTTATTTTCCATTGAGATATTTTAAATCGTGCTTGGGTATAAATTATTACTATGTACAATTTAAAGTTCTTTCAAAGGAACCAAAATCAACTCAAAAACACAAAATAATGCAATAATTAAGTTTTGTTAAAAAAAGGTAAAATTACCATGCAGTACCATTAAAATGAATTCTATCAAACTCCTATCATGTGTATTTTCTTGGGATGGTCAATTTTGTTGTGTCCTCATAGAATTTTGATAGCATAAGGATGCTCAATGGATTTGGATTCATGATATACATGGAAATGGCTAAGTGTTTAGCATATGAGGAGAGGGAAAAGGAATGGATGAATAGGATGAAAAGAGAGAAGATCAATGGCTAGGATGGATGAAAATTTATAGCAATAGGGTGATCTCTCCCTAATCCAAGGATTAGGAAATGTATAAATGAATAGTGATGAATTAGGTGGAGATTAGAAGGTAATGAGGATTAGGATTACTACAAGTGGGAAGGATGGAGGAAGTGACATTTGAAGAAATAAAATCATAAGCTAAATTTTATATTTAATTTACAATTGGAGGAAAAGGATTTTATAAATAAAATTAAATAAATTAGAGATAGATAGAAAGACTATGTAATGCCCCGCTAGGGAACCTAGGAGAACTTAACCTAAACTTGACACTAAGTTAACAGGATCATTTTTTTCTTTAAATGTTTACAAACAATAATGATAACAATGCAGAAGCAACACAATGAAGTACATGACATACACATAAGTACAACACAACATAGATAACATTTCTCGAGGGTTCCTTGACATAGAATTACTTAAGCAAAATAATCGACGAATAACAATAATAAAGAACTAACATAAAGGATGCATCAATTGAATCCAATAACATACATCTCATAATAAAATATTACATATACATTTGATACCAAAGGTATACTACCTAATTCAACATCCACTCCACAAGTCGCAGGGTATGTAATAATACAAATCAATACGATACAATACATCCTCCAAAGGATGATAACTAATATCCACATATGGTACAAGTATACACCTCATGTAACTGAAAAAGTCTCCAAAAGACTAAGAAGATGAAACTACAACAAGGATCATCCAAGCATGAAGAAGAATCCATCAGAATCTCAATGGTAATAAGAATCACTACCACCCAACCGCGTGGAACCAAAGGTCCACTACCACCGTGCTGAGGAGATAGTAACAGGCCCACTCACACAGGGTATACAACATGAAAGCAAACACCAAGCTATACATGTCATCATACTCGATGCATAGGAAGATCCTAGACATTCTCTAAACCACAATAAGGAACACTAAACAATACCAGAGGTAACTGACGAACGTAGGATAACCTAAGTTGTATATAGGGAAGTGTCATCACATAAGTCTACCCTTGAGTTAACCCTAGTAGTCCCTCTTGGACGTTGGCCCCCAAGTGACTCTATGTGGCTCAGTAATCCTTTCGTGAAGACAAGGATCCCAACTCTCCCATCCTAGCATGTAGTAAACTCAAGGCATAGGTAGAGGCTCAGTTATCTTATTAGTACATTTTAAAACCCCTTAATGTTTCATATTTTCACTTATTAAGTAACTTGCCAATGAGATGCCCTAGTAGCCACTTAGGACCCTGGACTCATTGCAAGCCACTTCCCCTCTATACACTTAGTTAACCTACCTAGGCTCAAAATCAAAATACATGAAGATATACATAATCTCAAATCACATCCTACCCATTCAGGAGCACATAGGTTCTCAAATAACCAGACAGTAACCACGGTATCCTCATAAGACCATAAAGCACATCATAACTGAATCAGGTTGGGGTGTAAGAAATCAGGACCATGACATCTTCACATAAACATGAATTGACTTCATACAAGATACCATGCAAAAATCAAAACCCCAAAACCTATGGCTTTACATCCTAAAGGTCATCTATCCAAAACAGATACCCAAAAAACACGATAACATCTCATGATATAAAAGCATATAGAATTCATTCCATCAAACACTCAAATAATACATGGTGTAATAAATGTGTTTTCAGAATACACAATTCAATCATAGAGTTAACGTAGGGACAAACAAATTTATAACATCCTAATTATGCAAATTTATTCATCCATAAAAATTACTATTTAAGAATAATTAAATATTCAATGCAGGTGAACGTTAACAATCTCTATAGATTTATTTATAAAATCAACATATAAATGAACCTACGGAATAATTACCAATTACATCTATAATTACAATAGAATGAAAAGAAATACAGATATAGCCTCCAATAGATGTTCATATCAACTCAGATAAATATTATCTCCATAATTAAACATCTATTTAATATTAAATCAAATCACTAAATCATCGCCTTATCATCTCCATTAATGCAATACATTAAAAAAATATTTAATTAGTGAAAACTAAATCAAAATACATTTAGCCTCCATTTAATTAAACTGAACTAATACTTAATTTAAATTAAAAATTAATTTAAATAATAGTAATTCAACCTATAATATGACAAACCTTATAATATAAAGCTAAATTAAATAATATCAATTTTAATTTAGTTAAAAACTAAATTAAATAACAATCATTTTAATTTAACTAAAAACTAAATTAAATAACATTAAATTTAATTTAATTAAAAACTAAATTAAATCACATTAATTTTAATCTAATTACAATCTAAATTAAACAAATTTAAAAAATTTAATAACTATTTACAAACAAAATAAATTTAAAATAAAATAAATATATTTGGGGGGGTCCCGTGGACCCCACCTTATCCTTCTAACCTCACGGACTCCTTCCTTAAAGGAAAGGCCGCAAGCGGCTCGGGCCACGGCCGACGGCCTGGGTTGTTGTGTCGGCAGCTCTGGCTGTCGCGCCAACGGCTGGACCCCACGCACCTTGGGGGCGGGGGGTGGTGGCCCACACCTGCCCAACCAAATAAATTTCTTTTTATTAATTTTTTTTATAAACTAATTTCGAAAATGATGCATGAAAATTTGTTTTTTTTTTTTAAATAATAATAATTCCGAAAACGGAATATTAAGAGAACTTTCGTTTCCTTTGTCTTTTACCATTTTTGGCTTTTTCTATCATTTTTAATTGACTAGTATTTTTTTTTTCCACCACTGTATTTTTCAGTGGGTTATTTTTTTCCTC
Source organism: Thuja plicata (assembly GCA_018584345.1). Lineage (NCBI taxonomy): Eukaryota > Viridiplantae > Streptophyta > Pinopsida > Cupressales > Cupressaceae > Thuja > Thuja plicata. The sequence goes on from MU224441.1 coordinate 327,421, forward strand.
AACCAATTAATTTTCCATAGGAAATTGATTTTTTTCAAAGGCTAATTTTTCCTTAAGCAATTATTTTTCCCTTCTCTATAGTTCTCACTATAGAGCATTTTAATTTTTCATTTTCTAGGAGTTTAAGGAGGAATTTTTCCATGAAATTTGGCCAACATAACAATACTATGCTAAATAATAATTTTCTAAAACAATAAGTAATCTAGGGTTTCAAGAACACCCATTTTAACAAGAAACTCAAACAACTCCTAATTAAGGAAATTTAATCCAACCAAGCACAAAGAAGACAAGTTTTAATCCTAGAATTGAAAACCACAAAAGGATCAAAACCCTACCTTAGATCCAATGCAAGAAGCAGAAATAAATTATGCCCTTGAAGAAGTTTAACCTTGAATCCTCCAAGCACACACACAATCACGAATTCACAGAAACTTTAATCCAACATGCAACCACAAAAATTTCCGATTTCTCCAAATGCCAAGAACACACAAAGCTCTCCAAAAATCTGTTATGACCAAATGAGAGAAGAATTCCCCTAAAAAGAGTCAACTTCCCCTAATCATGCAAACCCTAATGACAACACACCAGTTAACCCCTAAAATGACTCAACTCAAAATTGAAAGTAAATAATAATTATTAATTAAAAATATCTATTTACTTGCACAACTCAACTTTGACTTATTAAACCAAGTTGCATTTTGCATTCAAACTCTAATTTCAATAATGAACTTGCACATGTAATTAATTAAATAATAGATTAAATATTTAAAGCACAATCTTATCCATGCACTCAAATATTTAATCATTTAATAATGCATAAAAGCATATTTACTCTAATTTTCAATTAAATATCAATATTCAATCATTGCACTTTAATTAACTTTTCAATTAAACAAGGTATTTAATTTAATTTTCAATTAATTAAATACCCTATATTTAATAATTAATTCCAATAATATCCAATTAAATAAATCACATGACAAATCACACAATATCAATGCATTCAACTGAAATCAACAAAATCAACTCAAACACACACAAGGATAGGGTCCACGAATTCACGTCAACTAGACGAATCTGGGTAGGGTAGTCAAAACTGATACTTGTCCAATACTTAGGACAATTAGGTTTAGGATAGGATTTGGACCTTAATACTATCTCCCTCTCTTACCATTGAGATTATTGAGATAGGGCACACTCACTCCTATCAATTCAGGGAAGACGTAGCCCAGTACTTGCAAACCTGTCATCACAAAGATGAACATACATGCATATATAATATAGAAAACAATGGTTGAGACTAGTTTATCTTATGGATCTCGCTGAAGCAACTACGACTCTGTTCAGTACCATATCAAGCACATCAAATTGTAATGCAAAACATACAATGATCCATGTGCATACAAATCTAGGGTCAGTATTGTCAGAAAACCATAATCAAAATGAAATCCTAACATATACATAAGCATCATAAAATAACCATAAATCACATGCAAATAGGAGATATAACACACTAGAAATGAATGGTATTTTTGGGTGTTTGTCCCTGGCTTTCTAATTTTTCTGGGACTGTTATGTTAGGTCTGCCTGTTTTATGTAGGTTGTTTATTAACATTTATATGCTCTAGACTTCTTTTCTTACTTCTGTAGGGTTTCAGGTACCCATCAAAACCTGTTTTCCTTAATCAAAAACACACTAGCAATGAATCAATAACATAATGATATGCAATACATAAATATCCTCAAGATCAACTGAAATAAACCACACATACGTAAAAATGCCTAAAAGAGTTCGGCATCCGAAAACTGAGAAGCAAACTAAGAGGTGGGTATTACAGACTAATAGTGGTTTAGACTATTTAGATGGTTTAAAATAAGTAGAATTAATAAAATAGATAGAAAGACTAAAGGTGGTGTAGACAACGTAAATTAATTAAACTAACTACCTTAGAAGGTAGACACGTAAAGTATAAGAATATGAAGGATAAATTAACCAAGAAACAATGGTCAATTTTAGGTGTCTAACTTTTTCCTCTTCAAAATGACATTAAAATATAACATTATTATGAAGAAAAATAAAAGATAGCCAACATAAAGAAAAACTAGATGGAGAAATACCAATGAAGATTTTTCCCCTTATTCAACCAAACACACTTAACACAACAAGGAAATAAATAGAAAATTGCAAGAACGAGACAATGTCAAGAACAAAACACTTTCTTTTTATTATCTTTAATGAAATGACATTACAATATTTAGAAAGAGAGAGCCACAATCTACACTTCTGGAAATGAGACCTAAAACTCCCTTCTTCCCGATATAAGAAGCATAATTAACCGCCTTAGAAGATTCTAGAAAGTGATTTTTTTCTATTTTTGGCACCCATTAGTTCAATTTCCCTCCTTAAGTGATTTTTCTCCCTCTTCCTTTTGTATTGAAACTTGAATCCTGATGGCTCAACTTCTGAAATTCATAACTTGTAAACCATTGAGTCAATTGGCTATTATGACCCCATTTCAAAAACCTCTCGAAGTACTTTACAACTCTAGGCTTACAAAGTGCCAGCCGGTCAAATTTTGACTCCTTAAGACACATCAATGTGTCCTAGGATCCCTTAAGAACCCTTACAACCCCTTAGTACCCCTTACCATACACTAATGAATGGTAAGGGGTCGTAAGGGGTCTTAAGGGGTCCTAGGACACATTAATATGTCCTAGTACCCCTTATGACCTCTTAGGACCCTTAGGACCCCTAAGATGTATGGTAAGGTGCCTTAAGGGGTCATAAGGGGTCCTAGGAATGTGTCATAAGGGGTCCTAGAAATTTATAATTTCCTCTTATTTCTCTAAAATATCCTCATAAAGAGAGTACCTCTTAGGAGAAGGATCATCACGCATGAAAGGTTCATTTGTAGAGATGAGATGGATAGAAGGTAAAGTGTTCTTAAAGGAATGCATAATCATATCAATTTTTCCTACCATAATATCATTCTCTTGTACCAAGTTACCTTCATGGGCGAGGTGCATATCAATAGAATAATCAACATCATCTTCTAATGGTTCATCCCAAATAAGGAGATCATTGAGAGAAGGATTATTGTCTTGCCTCAATATGTCCTCATGAGAAGGAGGGTCCTTAGGAGAGAAAAATGAAATTTATCTATAGAAAATATTCATGATGAACAAACCTAAATGACATGTGCAAAGTGTATGAAACTATATGTATTTTTAAAAAAAAAATCCAATGCAAGTGCATAAACAATAAATGAAAGGATCTACATGAAATGAAATGATTGATAACTAATGCATGAAATGAATTTTTATTTTATTTTTTTGAAAACCTGGAAATGAAAAGTTTGCAAGTATAAAAATGAAACAATGCAATGCATAGAAAGATCTAAACACTAAATAAGAAGTGGAAGTGTTATGAGTCAGGCTCACTAAAATGTACAATAGGTGAACCTAGATATCTAAATGCATAGATTGTAGCAATATAATGTAAATACAATGCATAAAAAATAGATCTATATATCTAAATGCATACAAAGGGAATCTAACTACCAAAATACAAACTATATAAGAAGAGTCGGGCTCACCAAAATGTACCATAGGAAAAAGGAAGCAATACAAAAGGATATATTAGTTCACCCTTTAAAATTTCACATTTAGAACGAAGATGTCCCAATAGGCTCGGTAGGGCTTTAAGAACTTAAATGGGACAATGATCCTTCGCTAATGTGAGTAAAGAGTGATGAAAAAATAGATATAAATTGAAGATTAGGGATGATGTTATACATGTACATGAAAACAAGATGGGGAACTTGTTGTTTTAGTGTTGTTTTTCTGACTGTTAGAGTCCCGAAAATACCTATAACTACAGATCTGACCTCTGAAACCTGTAACCTTGCCTTTAAGAGCAATTTGGGTCAGTTTTGGAGGGTACATAATGGCTAAGACATTATGTACCCAAGTACATAGCAGCTAAGACACTATTTACGTAGGTACATAGCAACTGAGACACTATGTACTCTAGGTTTTAGGCTCAAACTTCACCAAGATCTTTGTCAGGACTTGTACTTTTCACATCTGCAACCGTGGGTCTATAACTAACTCTTGCACACAAAAAGACAAGGAATCATGTTGGTTGAAGGATTTTGCCTTAGTCAAACCGCTATTTAGGAATCAACCTTGAAAATGTAATGAAATTGCATAAGGAATGATGAAACAGAAGCTAGATCTAAATCATTAAATTACCTCATGCTTTGTTGATGCAGTGCCACTTTTGATGAGATCACAACTGTTAATGCATTAGCTTCAACTCCAAAAAAACTCAAAAGGAAATCATGAAACATAAGCTTTGGATGATGGATGGTGTAGTTTGCCACAATGTTTGATGAAGAAGAAGAAGAAGAATGCTTTGGATTGAAGATTTGGATGCTTGAAGACCTTGAGAATGCTCTTCAAATCTGATTTCTTGATTGATTCTATTGGGACTTCAATTTTTTGCAAAATTTTAAGGTCCATTAATGAAAATGAGTAACTATAACCTACAAAAATACCTCTATCAAGTAACCCATTTGGAAGGCCATATCTCAAAATCAGATGATCATCATGGCAAGTGGCTTGGTAGGGACATGTATATGTCATACAAGAGCATATACACGAAGTTGTAAATCTTAGTGACTAATATCTAATACAATTAGTTTTTGTGCTCTAAGAAGAATCATTGTTTTCCATACTAGCTGATATTCACAAGTGGCAATTTTTGAAGTTCAATATATCAGTATCCAAAATACCCCTGTTAAACCATTTGTTCCCCTAAGTTGTCTCTATTACATTGTACACCTCTATCGATTTGTAGAATCTTATGACCTAATTTAATATTTTTCCCAAGCGTATTCTATTTGTAATTTATTCAGATTACTACCTAATATACATTGCAAGATCTATCAAAGTGGTTTTATGTGGAAATCGATATTCAAATATCTTTTAAGACAAAAACATGTGATCTTTACTCTTGTCTATATTATAATAAATGACTATGCGAGTTTTATGAGCCCCAATCATTCATTTGGTATTTTTACGAAGTCAAAACCAAACTGATTTTATTGAGTTTTGTTGTTTGCACAATGTCAAATGTCTCAGGGAGCTAATATTGAAAATTGGTATTCTGAACCCTGGTTATTATCAAGTGACATTAATTGGTGCAAGAGATTGTTGAAGGTTCATTTACTGCCTAGATTAATTGTAGAGCTTCAAGCCTCTATTTGATATTTTTTAGAGAGGAAATCAGGAGGAGTTTATAAGAGTTTGATGTTTATATTTCTAGAAAGTTTCATATTGGCCTTTTTTATGGTTATAATATCTTGTAGAATAAATTGAGTAAGAAAATCCATATGGCATATGTACTCGCTATACTTCAAAGAACTCATCTATCTGGCAGCTTCGGAATATCAGATTTAATATTTTTCCTAAGGCACTTTCAGAGGCAGTTAATAAGGGTTGGAAAACTATGCTCTAAAAGGATTCAGAAAAGCCATTTTTTAGGGTTAGTATTTTGCATAGAAGATTAAATCACGCAAAACCCTACCCTTTGGTACATTTGTTCATTGTATCTAGATCAAGAAAACTAAATCTTTCTCTGAGAGGGTATGTCTCTCCGGTAAGGAAGAATTCCTACTTGATAGAAAGCACAACGCCAAATTCCGCATCCATTACCAACATCCTTTGTGTGTATAGCAACTATGAGTTGAATGACCAGTAGCTATGCATGAAAATTTTTGAAGAGATTAAGTACACGAACTGATTGAACGAGTGTTGTGAGTGAGGAACCCCGAACAAGGTTGTGACTTGTGTAACCATGGTGCTCAAAAAGGATGCCATTACAAGTTGGGAGTAAGAAATAAATGTAACCATGGTGCTCGAAAAGAGATATTATTTCATGGAATCATCATAACCGATATTGATGCAAACAATGGGGGCCTCAAACAAAGTATGATACCCATCAAGACACGAAGGACAAGGGGGAAACATTTGAAGTGAAATTGGTAAAAGTGCAGATAAAGATGTAAGCACAATGAAGAAGGTTTTATGTCATAGAATATTTATAAAACATATGGAAACATGCATGAAGTGTTTGACAGAGTGAATCCAAGAATCACAGTCCTATATCATACAATGATTGCTAGAAGTATTCAAAAAATGAAATTAGTGAAACAGTTTTACTAACAGTTTACCTTAAGCAAAATATTTGGCATACATAAAGAGCATGAACCATCTGCCAAAAGATTTTGAAATATCATTGCAAGGAATGGAACATAATCATGATTGCTCACATATATATATATATATATATATATATATATAACTGGACAGATCTTTGTTTTGCTATTCTTGAGCAAGACATGAATTGTTTTATGTCTGCATTGCTCAAGGTTAGGTTCATTTGGAAAAGGAATTGCTGACATTTAGACCACTTTTTGTTACCATACTCCGTAGTATCCAGTATTGTTACTTTGCTTCATGCATGTTTAGACATGAAGTCTATTATTTTGGGAAAATACCATTATGTTCTTTATTTCCTTGTATTAGTCATGCAAGCCAAGAAGACATGCTTGCAAAATATGGGAATGTATACGATGCACATGAACACCATTTGATTCAATTATCTTCAGGAATGAAATGACTCTGTTATGAAAGTGGGTGGGTATGAAGTTGTAAAGAATGTTTTTAAAAGTTGTTCAAGATCTGTCACCTTCAGGATAAAATAGTGGGATCGTAATTAAGCCGATAGGCTTTGTGTGGGAACTTTGCTCCCGAAAATTGCATTTTTTCACCGGAAAGTTGTCAGCCCTCTCCTTTTTTTTAAGTTTCCGATAAGACACTGAAACCCTATTTCTTAGGTTTTTCCAATAATGAATCTTGCCTATTTTTTCATGATTTTCTATTGCCCAGTTTCTAATTCTGGCACTATCCTCTATGTTTCTTATTCTAATTGTAATCTCTATTTTTTACCTCCTAATTTGATGGATTTTGTTTGGGCTTTGTTTATAAAAACAAATTATTTCATTGAAAGTGGAACACAAAGCTCATCAAATTATGGAGTAATCATTTATTGTATTCAATGCTCTCTTTCTTATGTTTTTAACATTGTAGAGAGGATAAAACTAGGGTTATGGACTAAGAATATAATTCTTTATATCCTTTTCTCAAAGTAAATGGTTCATTTTATTAAAAATAGTTATTTTTTGCATAAACAAGGATCAAGGGTAACATTCAGTTTGATGCATATTTGTTCACGTTTGTTGCAAATGTGTTCATGTTTGAGTATATTTTGGTTTTTAGCGTGGATTTGTATTAAGGGAAAAGTTGCACTTGATTGACAGGAATTTTCCTTTGTTACATATATTTTCTTCAATGCCTGTTGTTTTTCATAAACTGGGTTTGGTTTTTTGATATGGATCATTTGTGGTGGAATGGTTTTGGTTTTGATTGCACAGTAACAAGCCGAATAATCAGTAGCAAGATTACTTTAGGTGTTTGATTGCATGGTGACAAGGTGTAGTCGCCCTTTGGACGCTAAATGCTTTATTGCTAACATTGAATATAAATTTATACTCTTTTTACAAATGTTTTCTATTCAAAGATTGCATATATAGAATCAAGTCTTGCTCTACATTCCATAGTATAGAGCATATAACCAACTCTTAAGATAATGAACTTTGGGATCTTATGCTTCTTAATATCTTTGGGAACTTTTGTCAAAAATTGCTCTTATAATTAAAGCTCCTTTTAAAACATTTTTCATTTAAAATTGGAATTCTAAAATTATGATTAGATATTTTTAATTAAAAAATATATTAATAATATAGTTAATTTTAATTAGTATAATATAAAAAATGTCAAATAGTTAATTTTTTTTAAAAAAAAGCTATAGAAGAATATAGAAATTTTCAATTGCTATCTAGATTTTGGTTTTAAATTTATTCTAAAATTAATAAAAAATTAAAAAGGTTCTATATACATTTAGATTTTAGTTTTAGATTTATTCTAAAATTAATTAAAAATTAGAAATTATTTTAATTTTAAACTATGAAATAATTCCTATATGCTAAATGAAAAATAGAATAAAATAGAAAACTATACATCTAGAAAAAAATTAAAAAGATTTTTTATATATTTAGATTTTAGTTTTAGATTTATTCTAAAATTAAGTGTTCATCCATTTAAATTTTGAAAAATAAAGTTTAGTTTAATTTTAAAATTTAATCATTTTTTATGAAGTTGAATTTTGATAGCAATATGGAAACTTCTTTTTATAATGGCTCTTTATTTGGTAAAATCAAATCTCACATGCACAAAAGCATGTGACTGCTAGTATGTATATCATGATGGTGTTTGCAGTGTGAAATACAGAATACCACGTGGATGGTGGATTGTTTTATAAGCATGATAAATCTTACAGATCATATTTTATCACTCAACAAAAATGTGTTGTTAATTTAATTGTAAACCAATTAGTTGTTGTATATATTAGTTTGGGGGTAATTAGTTAGTTTTCTATTTAGTTACCAAAAGTTATAACCAATCTGAAAAGACCCCTTGTGTTTATAAAAGAGGAATAAAGATTGGATACAAGAAGAGATTCATATTTTAGGAAGTATAAAGGAAGTAGAATATAGAAATAAGAACAAGGGATGTATATAATGTATAATCTTTTTTAAAGTTGAGTAATGGAAATTTATTTTAACTGAGTGTTTAATCTTTGGTGTTCAACTATTGTATTACAATCATTGATTACTCATTATTTGGTTGTCTCCGATTTGAATTATTTTTACCATTTAAACCAATATATCAAGTATATTATTTGGTTTATCAAAAAACATTTTCTATTCTTGTGTGATTGGTTCTTATAAGATAGGATTAAATTCATTCAAATAGTCACATTTGTAAGGAGAATCTATTTTTGGATTATTGAAGTAAAACCTAGTGATGAAACTTCTCAGCCTGTTTATGCAAGTCATAAACATTACAACTTGTCTAGTAGCTTGAGATAAGCCAATAGAAAAACACATATACTGCAGAATTTTTGACTTCATTGCCCAAAGAATTGAAGGCACTGATCAATCACTCCCTAAACATACCAATTTACAAAACATTTAACTTACACTTTTAATTTCATGCAGTAGGATTAGGAGTGGGAGTAGTAAGCAATCTTGTAGGATAATCTCTTTCACAAGTTTATGTCATTCTAGAATAGAGGCTAGAGATAAATTATAATCTTCTTAATAATCAAAAGCTAAATCTGCCTTGGTCTACTAGAGCCAAAAGTGCAAGGGAATTTGATCATTTTGACCAATCTCGTTCGTTGGGCAAAATTAGTTGCTGAACTTAAGCATAGAGTTTGACATCCTCTTAGAGTTTGGCAAGGATGTGTAATTTTGGGAACCAACAGATTCTTGATCATGAATGCTTGAAAATAGTAATGGATACCAAAATGAGGATAGATAGGGTGTTTATATACCTCTCACAACATTTTGGGGGTTAAAACTCAGGTAGGTAGACTATAAATCAAAATCCCATGCTAAAACACTCGGACGGGGACCCAATTTGAATTTGGGCACAAAATTTAGAGTACATAATGTATGAAACATTTTGTACCTAGGTATAGAATGTTTTAAACATTCTATACCCACCAATCAGGGTCCAAATTTGGATTGTGGGCCCCAAAAAGTCAGCGAGTATGAGATTTCAAGGCGCAGCTAGTTTCGAGGTCAGGAGATAAAGTAAAGGCCATAAATAGTGATATAGGGCCTGGGTGGTGAAATGAATGAATGAACTTAGCATATAAAATTGTAAGCAATTTTCCTACAGTGTCGAAAGTTGAAGATCTAGTCCACGATCTATACTCTTACTTCTGCAAAAGTCCTAAATATTTTGCAAAATTTAAGATTTTTTCAGAGAGAGTAACACTAGGAAACAAGCTTCTCAAGGATGTTGAGACCAGATGGATCTCTTTTCATGGACCAGTATAATGATTTCTAACAGAATATCAATCCTTGATCAAACTAGTATATGAGCAACAACTCAAAGTAGACAAAGCTCCTGATTTGTTACACAAGTTAAGTGATATAGAGACGGATAACTTTAGCTTGTTTTCTCCCCATGCTGGATTTAATGAACAAACTTGTTAAGAAAGCCCAAGACAAAACTATGTATATCCATGACTATAGCAGTTTACATAGAATGACATGCATTGCCCTAGATGCTCTGTATTCAGATATCACAACACTTCAATTAAAGCCCAATTTTTTTTAGGTGGCAAATAATTACAGATTTGAATCATGCTGAGAATTTTTTTGAATTCAATGCAAAAAATGATTTATGTGTGTTTGTGAAAGGATGTGAAATACCAATGCACCAATCTAAGACGGACAAGTGAGGCAGACTACTTCCAATTGAAAAGGCAAATTTTGACAGGATTGTTAAATCTATTAGTCTTAATTTGAAGTCAATTTCCTACCAAATTTCAACTGAGATTCGTGAAATATTCCCTCGAGAAGAAATTCTTGAAGGGTTGTGTGTTTCCTCATTTTTGGAAAAAACTTCAGAGATACACAAACTGATGCACAAATATTTCATAAACAAATTGATGAAAGAGTTTTCAAAATATGCAGATTGCAATGAACAACCAATTGAAGGAATTTTAGATTTAGTTAATCTTAAAAAACAACGTAGACAATTTGCATCATGTATGAAATTACAGTTGAAAAACTTGGAGAATCCATTTGAACCTAGTGCAATAACCAGGCTTTGGAAAAGGATAGAACAGAGTGAAGTATTGTGTGATTCAATATCAGAATATTTCAAACTTGTTGATTTATGTCAAACAATGATACTGGGGTCAGTGGAAGATGAAAGAGTTTTCAGTGCATTGGGGTTTTTGAAATCAAAGATCAGAAACAAACTAGACAAAAATTTGGAAACTTGCTTGAGGTTGTTTGTAACTCAGTACAATGTTAAAGATTTTCCTTACGATAGGACATTGGCAATTTAGAATTCCATGCATGAAAGATGAGTGTTTTGCAACACTTCAAAACCTGGTGGTGCTACTGCCAATTTTGAGACAAACGATGGATCTCTGTCCCAGACTCAAAATGAAGATGAATAATTTTTTGATTTTGAATACCTGAGTCAGAATGAAGAGGAACTTGTTACTAATAGTCAATTTCAGAAGTTGGATTCCATGTGGGATATAGAAGCATCAAACAGCTCACTGAGTCAGTGAAGTGATCATTTAGCATTCAGTTAATAGGTATTTATTGTATACTTCATAAATTTTATACAGATACAGGATACTTCATATACGATACTTCTTGAATGTTGACTCATATTACATTTACAATTTTGAAAACTATTGTTCATGATTTTTGTAACTTGTTACTGTATTGATTCTTGAAATTTGGAGTATAATGAATTCTTAATGTTCTAGAAATTGTCATGCTCATTCAGTGTATTATTAGTAGTGAGACATGTTTCACAATTAATTCTAAGGAAACTAATTCTCTCCTTGAGAGAAACCCTAAAATGATTTCACAATCTGTCTTACAGATAGATAAATTGAATAATCCTTAACCATTCAATCTAAGAAAAACTCAAAATATGACAACAAAGACAATCATTCATCAAAAATCCAGAAACTATTGATGGATTTGTATTTATATTCATGTCAAAATAGCTATTACATTCAAAAGTACACTTCAAACCTTCTTATAATTTCTTGGTCGAATACCAGAGTTTTACAATACCTTGTAATTCAAAAAATGACTATCCTCTTCCCAGTAGTCTTGGAATCCTTCTATATCTCAGGATGAAACAAGCTTCAAATTACTTGGGAGAATTATAATATCTTGAAACAACCTTACAACAACAAAAATTGACGTACAACACCGATAACAACATTAAGATGACAAAATGAAACCACAAAACCCATCAAAAGTCGTTGTTGGTTAAGTGACATCTGTTACCCTTACAACATAGCCTCTCACTTGTTCACCTCCTTTTCAGTGGGCAAACTGAAAGCCTTTTCTTGTTATAACTTGGCGATCACCTCTGTCCATCTGGCATCTACAATCATCTTGGCCTCAGCAACAAACTTGGTCATAGCCACTTCAACCTTGAACAAACTGTCAATCAAATTGTTGAAGTAACCAACATCAATATCCTTATCAAAGTACTTATTTACATCATCTATTTTCCAAATTTCATCAAATTCCTCCTCCCATATAGACTATGCTTTCAAGTCATTATTATTATCATAAATTTGAGGAATCAATGCATTGCACTATTTTTCAAATAACTGCAAATTGTTGCTAATCAATCCATCCTTCCCATTGAAAAAAAACATAAGAAATATTCATCTCTTTTATCATCATAGTAGTTTCTAGAATTTTGGGAGGGAAATCATTACTGTACAACATTGTAGTGTTTAACTTATCCATTACCCTAGTCCTACCTGACCATATATTAAACATAGGCTCAAGGAAAGTCATGGCTTCAGAAGCAATTTTGCAAGCATCTTGGAGTGACTCGTGCATTGCATGCACCAATGAATTCTTTTTGTTTCAAAACACCCACTTGGTGTTTTAAAAATGCAAGGACTATAGGAATAGCATTATCATATTGTCCTCCCAATTCCAAAGATCTCTCTACTTGGCCTTCACCTTCTTCTATGTCACCCTGAGTCTCTGTAGATGCATCTACTTTGTTTTCTATGGCTACTTGTGGGGGTTCACTTACCTATTTTTTCTTTAATTCTTCCAGTTGTTCTTCCAGTGCATTATTCTGTATCATAACCTCTACATAATATTTATCCAAAGTAATCATTTGATTAAAAAATTTCTCATACCTTTTTGACATGTCCTTTGATTTGACCAAGTTCATAAATGAAACTTGGGTCATTAAGTGGGCAATCTCTGTATCACTTGTGTTTTGCAAGTTCCATATCATTATGTCAGCCTTCTTTTCTTCCCTTATATTTAATACCAAGGGCTTTTGCATGGAAGGAGCCAGGGACCAAATAGCCAAATTATTTGATTTAGGATCAAAGCATGATCCTCTTAACACATCATTTATTTCAAATTCTGATTTGAACATGGTGTTTCCCTATTTACTGATTTGATCAATAATGAATGTAGATTGCAAATCCCAATCAGGCATCAATAACACCCCACTATTATGTACCAAGAGCCTGGCATGTTCAACAGTGATTAATTCACTTTCAGGGTCATATTCCTTAAGTGTCTTCACAATCTCTTCATTTTTCTCTTCTCCTCCTTCCCCTGCTATCAAATTCTTCCTTAAAATTCCCTTTGTTTCAATTTTATCAGAAAGCTCTTGAACTCATTTGACTTGATGAATTCATCATTTTTCATGAATTCATTAGCCATCATTAATCTCTCATCCATTTCTATATTCAGAGCTACTTCACTCTCACCCTACCCCTCGTCTTGTGGAAATGCATGCAATTGGGTTCTAATCTTCCTAAAAAACTTACCCTACTCTGTGACCACAACCTTGGCCATATTTCTCCTTACTTTAAATGTTTTATCTTTTGTTTTTTGCCTCTTACTTGGTGGCTCCCTAGCAGAAGTTGTCTCCTCTCCAACATCCTCATCTTCTTCCCCTGATTCTAACAATCCTTAGGAATGTAAAGCCAGTGTGTTATGGGATCCTTGGGGCTGTGCACCCTCAATGCTGAATGTTGGCACTTGTGTCATCAAGGTTTCATAAAATTCTAGCATTTTTTCAATTCTATGGAAGTAGGGAGTATTAGGAAAAAACCCAAAGAATGTAGTGTCTAATTATTTCCATTCTACTTTCACTCTCATAAAATATTTCCACTTTCTCCTCCTTTCTCGGACCTCAACTCCATCCACTCTATTTCTTACAAAATCTTCATCATCCAAAATCTCATTATCCCTAATATTTTCCCAAGGATTCATGTCTTTCAAGGCTATCTGGATGAACTTCTCTGGATCACAAACCCTTGAAATTGTGTTTGAAAATCTTTATTGTTTCAAAAAATCATTAATCTTCTCAAAGGTTTTCTTGCCTATAGAGAAGTCATATGCCACCCATAATCTAGGGATGAATGTACCCTTCCTATATTCCTCTAAAAACTCCTTATCTACGTAAGTAATTTGCCAAATGATTTCTATCAAAGCAATTCTAAATGGGACAAACTTAGGAAGTATATGTGGGTGCTAAGAGCATCCATAAACCCTAATGACAGTAAATTGGTCAAAGAAGAAAAAATCACCACAATTATGACTGACTGGCCAGTTTTGAACAAAATGCCAAGGCCTCAATAACCTCCTAACATTAATGGACAATCTTTTCCTAACAACTCCTAGCATACCCATTATTGGAGTAACAATCCAATTTTGAAAGCAAACAAAAGAGGAATGCGAGGATGAGATATCTCATACCTGAGTCCATCTTTGTACTGGCATTTCAATCCCATATTCTGATTCATATAACTATAATTCCCTATCCATGAATTCCTTGTTATAAAATAGAATTAGAAACATAAAATGGGAGTAATGTTTAAATGTAGGCACAGGAACACCACTCTGAATTTCCACCAGTGCATTATGTATGGCATCAACCACATAACCTACATAATCATAGTTTTTGTTTACCTCTCGATGATGAATTTCCATGGACATCATTAGTAAATCAACAGATACAGTTGAGTCTCCATCAAACCCCAAAACTTTTCTCAATCCGTAAACTATACACCTTATGTAATTATGGAAAAAGGGGATGTCAAATGGTGGTTGTATATTGTCAGGAACCGCAACTAACTTACGGTCTACCCTAGGCATATACCTTGGCATTTCATGTTATTCTATCAACTTAGCACACTTCTCCTAATCATCATTCATCTTTTCCAAATCAATTCTTGTGCATATTGCACCAGAAATCTTGAAAACCTCCCCAACACTTCTTCTATCAATGGCTAGTAGGGCTTCCTTATTTTTTTATGAATTATCTTAGACACAGGACAGTAGCTCTTTGTCATCTCTTTTATTAAATCCACATCAACATATACATTAGGGACAATCAGCTTATCCATGTTTAAATTTCATGGATTTCTCATAGGAACTGACTTAACCCTATTATTCCAAAAATAGTGGAACAGAGCATTACCCGAGTAATTTAGAGTAACAACTCCACTCCATCCAATTTGCACTGCTTGCACTAGAAGTTCCTGGTAATAAATCTAAAAATTCATCAAGATATTTCTTCACCATAACTCTCTTTTTACCAGAAGCCTTTGATGCCTCGCTTGAAGTTGCTTGACTCATCTTGACTTTCATGTAATCAAGCCCTCACCACGCTGATGGATATTGGATATCCTGCAAAGTGCAAATTGAGCTCAGAATACAAGTCTTTGCTAAACAAATGCTCAGAATCTCTCAGAAGCTTAAAACAACTGTACACAATCTAAGCATAATCATACAAATTTATAACGGATCACATCCACCCATTTTCAAGTTCACCATAACTCTCTCACACTTGTCTAATACTACCATTTGGCGACTGCAACTAATATTTCCATTAATTCCAATTTGAGTGCAATGGCTAGAGCCGAGTATGCACTTTTCTTTCTAATCTATATTAAATTTCATGGAACTTGGCCACGTGGAAACCTATCGCACACTCACAACACAATCCATGAACCTTTTGTTTACCTCACGTGTCAGCGATAATGCCTTTACTTTCTCTTTAGTCACACACTTTCTACACCTTTACTTAAAACTGTGATCATCTGGAGAGTAAGCAATAACCATCCATCTCACTTAAATCTTTAGTCGCGCACTCGCAACACTTTCTTAAACAATCCTTTATTCTCCACAAGTGAATGACAGTTGTTGATATCATCTAAAATTCATATTAATCGCGCACTCGCAACATAATATTTAACTTGACCTTAACCTTCACGAGTGAGCGACAACCACAAGACAAACCATAAACTTAACTGTCGCACACTCGCGACCACAAAGCTATAGGCTAACTTACACAGCGAGTGAACAACAACATTATTTAAGCAATGAACTAAACTGTGTTGCACACTCGCGTGCCAAATGAACTTAACCGACAACCATGCATGACTGAGTGACAACATAGCTTTCTCTTTTCTCGCTTACTCACGCAGTTAAGGAACCAATTGCAACCACACCCGTGACTATGCAACACAGCTAAAAACTCTTGGCTCGCTTAATTCCAACTTGAGTGCAGTGGTTGGAGCTGAGTATGCACTTTTCTTTCTAAGCCATTTTAAATTTCACATAAGTTGGCCACATAGAGACCTATCACACAATCGCAACACAATACATGAACCTTTTTTTTACCTCGCGAGTCAGCGACAATGCCTTTTCTTTCTCTTTAGTCGCGCACTCACAACACCTTTACTTAAAACTGTGATCATCTGGCTAGTAAGCGATAACCATCCATCTCACTTAAATCTTTAGTCGCGCACTCGCAACACTTTCTTTAACAATCCTTTATTTTCCACAAGTGAACGACAGTTGTTGATATCATCTAAAATTCATATTAATCACACACTCACTAAGATTTAACTTGACCTTAACCTTCACGAGTGAGCGACAACCGCAAGATAAACCATAAACTTAATCGTCGTGCACTCGCGAACCACAAAGCTACAGGCTAACTTATACAGTGAGTGAATGACAACATTATTTAAGCCATGAACTAAACCGTGTCGCACACTCGCGGGCCAAATGAACTTAACCGCCAACCATGCACGACTAAGCGACAACATAACTTTCCCTTTGCTCGCTTACTCATGTAGTTAAGGAACCAATTGCAACCACACCTGCAAGTACGTGACACAACAAAAAACTCTTGGCTCGCTTACTCGCATTGCTAACTCACAACATGACTAAACAATCACAATTGCACGCTTAAACAAAAGACCAAACTTAACAAAGAATTAAGAGCTCGAAGACTCTATGATTCCTCGGATCAATGTTTAACTTTGAAAATTATTTTTATTCACCAATATATATTTTTTCGATCTAGCAAAATGAATCAATTCGCCCACAAAACAAATGTTATACTATTTGCCAATATATATTTTGTAGTTTTGAAAAAAAAACACAACTCGCCCAGATTTTTCACATAGTTTCAGGGACCATGAATGATTCGCCAATTGAGATTATTATTTTTTCTTTGTAAACAAAAATTTTCACCAATAAAATTAATATTTTCCTCGGTAGTTTTACACATTTCGCTAGTTTTTTACAGATTTTATGAAGGGGAGGTTTCTTAGAGATTACTCTGAATATAATCATCTCCTCATTCAAAACCTTAGTCAAAAAAATTTAAAAGTTACATTAATTTTTTTTAATTTTAATAGAACATAAACTTTGTATGTATTATTTTTTTTCTAAAATATTTGTATAATATTCTAACATTATAAATTTGGAATTATTCTAGAATTTTCAACTCAAAATATTTTATAACTAACAAAGTTGGACTTCAATATGATCCCATCAATACAACAAGGATCTAGAGCGTCAAATTTTATCAAGGTAAAAAAATCACGTTATGTAATGTATTCTCATAGTTTGTTGCCTTAGTTATTTACAATATACTTTAGTTAGAAAATCAAGTTGACTTAGTAATTTATAATCATTTTAGATGGTGGATAGAATCTAGTCTAGGTACACTAAAGTTTTCTCATCATCACCATGTTGAATTTTACTTTTGGGCAATTGAAATATTCTACTTTTAGAATTGGGTTCACCAATATTGACGTATAATTGTCATTTGTTTGGATGATATTTATGACACTTACAAAACTATGTATGAACTTAAACTCTTCACACAAGCTATTAAGAGACATGTATATACGTATATTACTAAGTTGGAGTGATAAAAAAAAAAAGGACAATGGTTTTCATGTAAACAAATAGTACATTGGTAATAATCCTTCCTACTCTTATTTATTATCCTATATATGTTGTGGTTCCACCTCCAAAGTCTTATAAAGGATAAAGAGAAAAATACCAAACATTTCCTATCTCTCAACCTTTAGTGATTACTTCCATTCTTCCTCCCATTCCTAGAGAAAAGGAATAAAATGAATCAATGTTGAGTGACCCCCAACCTTCTGATACACAAGCTTCCAATCCTAACTAATAAATCATAATGTGAGAGAACATCGACAAAGAGTAGGAATAGAATACATTTTATTTGCCCAAGAAAAACAGAAAATATTCCCATATGGTATTAAACATTTAGTGAGTTATCATTTTCTCAATCAAGATAATGGTGAAGAAATCATGACTGTGAGGAGATATTAACTTAGTGAATATGGAAAGTGGTTAAATGATAAATTATAATTATAGTCATAGTAAAGTCATGATGAAGGGATTTTATTATAATGGGAAGTAATTTCACCACCATTTGTTGTCCTATAGACTATTCAAAAGTAGTAGTAGTGAGGATCAACAAGTTAAAGACAATAGCATCAAATATTGGAAGAATTTTGAGAGGTGTGAGTGTCATATAGAAACCCATGATAAAACCCTTGTAATGAGAAAAATATTCTTCAAGAAGAGAGTTTACTGCTACTACAACATACAGGGAACAATAAAGAAAAGTCGGGAGGGAATTCCTTGAGAGTTAAAGGTTAATGATAGTCTAGGTTGAGACATATATAAAACTAATCATGAGAAGATAATAAAGACAAGAACAATGGACATTAAACATTGTAGGTATCTCATGCCAATAATCGAAGGTAGTCATTTTATAAATGATAGTGGTAGGGATATTTATGCAATCCATTTAATAGAATCGTCATAACAAGATACTCTATATATAGTCATGACAATATTTGAATGTGTATGCACCCTAAAATGGTCGCCTAGACTTTGGGTCCCATTTCTCAATTTATCAAATCCCTGAATCAATATTTTCAAATATCAACAATATCAATTATATCAATTTTCTTGATCAAATCATAATCAATTCAATATTTCCTAAGGTTTGAGCCTTATTTAATTT
>MU224441.1:347026-364016 GCA_018584345.1 Thuja plicata
CATTCTTAGCTTAGATTTCCTTTGTGCTTTAGATTAATTCATCTAGCCTAACTAGGAGGCTTTGTAATACTTGTTCTTTCATTTTCATAGCTTAGCTTGCATATTCATCTTAATCTAGCTTGCATTGAATTTAATTCTTCATTCTTGAGGATATTGGCATTCTTGCCCTTGTCTTCATTGAATCTCCCATTGCATGGTTTACTAGCAAGGTTATAGGCTTAATAGCTCTAGCTGAGAGCATTCTAAAAACCCTTGCACTCCATGCCTAGGGAGCTATGGATCAATTTTTGAGACCTCATGCTTGAGTGTTCTTGAATGCAAGGATTCATAGAAGTGTGACACAATTATAGCACACAGAATGCATACATGAAGGTTAGGGAGAAAGATAATAATGTAAGTGTTTTATCACAAGATATACACTATGATTTTTTAAGGAGAGGATATCCCATTCTTGGATGTGAGCACACATTTTTCTGTTAGAATTCTTAGGTGCTGAGAGGGGGGGTGACTCAGTACAAATAAGTAATGAACAAATTCAACCACCAATCTAAATAACAACAATATTAATTTTCATACCACAAAGCATATAACCGATGTAAGAAAATAGAAGAAAACAATATCAAGCATTCACAAACTCATCACATGTGTCACAGATATTTTTGTCATGGAAACCCTTGGTTAGAGGGAGAAAACCATGGTGGGGATGACACCCACAAGCACACTACTGCAGTAAATGAGTTTACCCTGTAAGGAGCTTTAAATACCCTTTTTAAGGGTTCACCCTATTAGGAGTGACTAGTAAATTGTTAGGAGTACAAAGAGATCAATTATGATCTACCTCGCTAGAGGATTTAAAACTCTTTCTACGAGTCCACCTGGTTAAGGGATTTTTATTGTTGCAACTATTAGGGAACAACAAGATGAATGATCTGGATGTAGCACTGCTTTCCTATCAGATCCGATCTACTCTGTGCATTCTATAACTTCTCACAACTCTATCTCTATCAAACCTCTAATTGTAACCTTAGATAGCACTTATTGAAATCACACAACTCTAATTGCACCACTAAACAACAACAACAACCATTTCAATATGAGCAGTTCCAATTATATACATCTTGCACCAACATCATACACCAAAAATGAAATTAAAACACTTTCCCATGTAAGCACCACGCGTAAAAATGAAAATCTTAATGTAAAATACGTTTTACCATGACAACGTCAGCCCAAAACAAGATCTGCAAGTTATATCTCCAAGGTAGTCAAACATGTTTTGAATTCTCCAATGCATCATCCTAAAACCACCTCATACGATTTCATATATTCCAAAAATTCCAACTCATCACTTTCATAACCTTTATTCCACATCATCATATCACCAAATATCATCGCACTTACTATACCACTCACCGATCTAGAATCTATCAACTGTTGCTCAAGAACACAAGTGTTCTTACCTGTCTCAATGTCTGTGGCATCAAAACTTTCTTACCGATCAACCAAATGAGTTGTGATCGGAACCACACTAAAATATGAACAAGTTGATGTTGTACCTATGACCACTTCTCATTATTCCACTTCTATCAATATCGCCACCAAATTTATGTTCTCGCTATCTATCGACCTTCTAGAATTATCAATTTCCTGCATTAACAATCATAAATCCTTCTTAACGATTGATTATTTTGACTTAGTTTCCATCAATCACAACCAAACAAGTGACTCCCTATGACTACACCCAAAATTAATCATAATGCCAACAATCTCTCCATTTGGCATTGATGGCCAACACATGTTGTCTCCTCAAAATTGTACAATCACATTCTCCATACTTGATCAGAGAAAAAAACATATACACCGACTACTTCCCATCAGTATATATAGCATAAACTAATGCTCCCCTATACATATTCTCCCCCTTTAACAACAATATCAAATGTAAAAAACTAAAATATGTACAATAATAAAAATCTTACGTACATCCTGTCAAAGGTCATCTTGAAATTTATCTTTGTTGATTCCAAGGATGTCTCACATGTCTTGTGAAAGTGTCCCAAATAAATAATTTTCTCAAGTATAGAACTAGCTCTTCCATGTTGTCTAGAGTACTCATGTCTGGTAAAGCAAGTATACAATTTGCCTTCTCCACATTCTGTTGCATGACCTCCACAATAGGTGATAAAATGGATTGTAGCTCAAGTAGGTTAAGAGTCATGTTGTTTTTCTCATGCTATATCTGCTTCACCTTGTGTGAAATTTGTTTCACCTAACCACTGTAAATAGTGGTTGAGCTTGAAATAGGATCAAATTTACCAATTAATCTCTCTATCTTGTTTTGAGCTTCAACTCTAGTCTGCTCCAAATATGTGATAAAATAAGAATATTTTGATACTTTGGTAATCAACTAACCTACCTCATTCAATGTAGACTTGAATTCCTTCACCAGATTTGTCAATTTGTTCTGATCTATAGTAATCTTTTCCATAATCTTACCTATCATCTTATTCTCCAAGATCTCTTCTACAATTTTGACAGTTGTTGTCTGCAAATCTGGGCCTTGATCTAAAATTTCCTTGATCAGAGTATCCATCTGATCAATCATAGAATTGTCTGCATCATACTCTACCTCGGGCACTGACTCAACTAGATTGTCTCTAGCTTGCCTTAAAACTCTTTCCTTCTTCTTCTTAGATCTCATCTTGTCTCTTTTAGCCTTTTTATCAATTATTTTGAGTATTTAATCAATTCCTTAGGCTTCCTTACGCTTCAATTTGGTTATGTCTACCAGTGTGGAAAGTGTTTCTTCCTCTTCTACTTCCTCTTCTTCTTATTCTTCAACAATGGACACCAGTTTCTGCCTCTTCTTCTCTTAACTCACCAAGACTCAATTTCTGTTTTACATTAAATTCTTCTTCAGCCTCTTTCTAAGTGTAACCTTTCTTACTTTCTACAACTTTTTCTTCTTCCTTCTAAAAAACCAATTCTTCTATATGATCCATAGGAGATGGTGAGGAAGAATCCTCTTTACCTATGATGTCTTCTATATCAACCTCATCTCCACCTATTTGATCTATCTCAACATTTTGTTCCTCAATGTTCTGCACTTGTTTATGGAAATTAAGAACAACATCCCCAATTAATTGATCTACTGAAAAAGTATCATCTACTTGAATAGGATCATCATATATTGCTTGATCTTTATCTTCTTGTGTTGCTACCTCCTTTACCTAATTTTTTTTCTTCCATGCCTCAATATTCTCAATGTTTATGTTCTATGTGTCATCAATCAGAATCCTAGCTACCCTGCCCTTTATTCTAAATTTCTTCTTGTGAGCTTCTATCATTATTTTTCCACCTAAAGAACATAGATTTTCTTGCACTTTTATTAGTGCTATCTCCATGATTTATCTATCCAAATGCAAGGTTGTACTCTATCTAGCATCTATCAACTGATATAATTCATCATAAATGTATGAATGTATCTCCAAAGGTGTCTACAAAATTTGTGAAAATGATACACAGTGGCATCCTCTAACTTCTTCTTGTCTTCATCACTAACCAAGTTATATATTCAGCCAACTATAGCTAATCTACTAGTTTCTACAATAATTTTGCAACATAATCAATATTAGGAGCCTTCTTTGTCTATCTACTATTTTTTAGTTCAAAGGCATCCTTGTTAGACTTTGTCCTTTCTTCCTAATCCTATACAGTTTCCTTCTTATCACTCTTCTCCTTTATGGATTTTATCTTCCTCTTATATGTCTCCTTCATAGTAAGAGTACTTTTTCCTTTCTTCCTTACTGGTTCCATCTTTTATTCAACTTCCTTTCCTGTCGATTTTCTCTATTTTCACCTCACCTTTGCATATGTATAAGTAATGTTTACTAATGGGTCTTACATTTTAGTTGTAGCAGTACAAGATGTACATGCGTCATCACTACCAAAAATTTTCTAGATTGGATAACATTCTCCATGATTTCCTCTTAATGACTAGTTTATTTATTTCCGTTTGGATTTTAGCAAAGGCTTCTTCATATGTACCAAATCTTTGTACTTGTTTATCTAAAGGTTTTGACAGTAATTCATCTGCATATAGACTTACTAAATCACCCTCTACTTCATACCCCATAGGTGCAAGCCAATATGTTCTTGGTTCAACTGCCTGTACAATGCATGTATCTGTGTCTACTAGAAAATAAATGTCATTTTTGTACTTTTCTACTATACTAGCTGGTATCCTTTCATGTTTATGCATCTTAGCTTGGAAATATTTGAAATGTCCCCACATAATATTGTTAAAGTTATCACCCAATTCCTTTATGAATTCACCTATCTGAGCAACTACCAGTTTGTCCTTTGACCATGTAAATTTTGTTAGAATTCAAAGAATTCATAAGACAAGATCATCTGCATGCAAAATAACATGTTACAAAAGCAAAGCTTGGAGACAAAAAAGTTCTGAAAGATAAAATATTCATTCAGAGAGGGAATCCAAAATACAAAGAGATCAAACCTTATGAAGGTGATCGAAACCCTAAAGGGGAAAATCTAGGTTGCATAATAATAATTAATAAAAGAATTAATTATTATATGCCTAAAGTTTAGCTGTAAAATAGAGATAATAAGTGACTTAATAATTGAATCAACATGATTTAATTAATAAGTGGAATCACTTTATTACTCTAACACCCCCCCCCCCTTAAGATAAACTTAGGGAGAAGCTAAAAGCCTAGAAACAACTACTGAAAGCAAGAAATGGGTCCCGACAACAAGCCCTGATCAGGTACCCAAGTACAAAAAAAATCTTTGTAAAGAGGACAAAAGGAGAAAACCTAGTGGGAAAAACCCCTCTCCAAAAAGAGATGAATCCTAGAAAAGGACTGAAAAAGCCTCCAAACTAGAGAATGTCCTAGAAAATAGGAACAGAGAAAGAACATGTAGAACGCCTTTGATGCATGAAGCTGCAAACACTGTCAAAAAATAACTGTTGGAGCCTCCACTGTAATAGAACATGATCAGGTAGAGAAGATTGTAAACAAAGCCTAAAGAGTTGGTCAATTGAACCAAGGAAGCATTAGAACCATTAGGAGACACCCCCCCCCTAATAATGAGCGGGGGGAGGTATGACAGGTACAATGAAACAAACTTCCAAGAAACACTACATCATGAAGAATATACAAACACATATAAAGGATGGTGTCATGGAAGGAACACTCACTTGACTCACATCATGAGGCTAATGTCATGGAAGGAACACACTTGACAAAGGTAGATGACAAACAAAGAAAATATCAAACCCCCCATGGCACTTTATAATATAGTGCGAGTACAATCAAGCACAAAATGTGCAGGATCCTAAACATGCATCAAATGACACTTTATCTCACTGTGTTTGCAAGAAATGCTACATAAAAAGATGTATACAATATTTAGAAAAGGAAACGATCCCAGGACCTGAAACATCCAAGATATCCACTAGATTGCCATAAAGTAAAAAATTGAATATAAGATACATGGATCAAATTATGGGTGTAAGACCCATAGAAGAAGAAAGGAGAACAGAACCAGCTTTCTGACGCCATGCGAAAGTCAAAAAATAGAGTTCAGAGGAGTGAGATTATATAGTGACCGGAGCGCAAAATGGAACCCTAAATTTGACTAGAAAAAATCCCTGCAAGATGGAAAAATTAGATAACCAAACTGGAAAAATCATATCGGCCTTGGAACCAGCTTTCCGTTAATATCTCGTTTGGCAAAAAATGCCTCTGTTTGCTCAAGTTATGAGCAAAAAACCACTAGTAGTTCAAAAACCAAATGAATCGGAAGAAATCTCAACCAAAAATGGCGAAGCCCGGCTAAACTGGCGAAACCCTCTGAATCTGGACTACCTCCAAAATTCTCACCAAATTTGGCAGAAAAAAATATCATTTTTTTAATGAAAAAAATAATAAAAAACAACAATTGTTTTTTTTTAAATTTTTAAAACAATTAAAAAAACATGTATTTTTTTGAAAAGAAACTTTTAAAAAATTGTATTTTTTTCTAAAGAAAAAAACACAAAAAACATATATATATATATATATACATTTTTTTTTTATTAAAGAAAAAAACATTAAAAAAAACCTTATGTTTATTGTTTTAAAAAAATATAAAAAAAAAGATAGGGTTGTCATTTTATCTCTCCTCCATGCAAGTGGATAGCACAGAAACCAAGGCGGCATGAAAATTGAGGCAGCACAGAAATTGAGGTGGCACAAAAATTGAGGTGCATGGAATTCGAGACACATGGAAATCAAGGCAGCACAGAAATTGAGACACATGAAAATCAAGGCAACACGGAAAATGAGGTTGTGTCAAAAGTGAGGTGGATTTTTTCCTCGTAATGTGCGCCAGTGGCAGTGCATGCAAAAATAGGGCCCAAATTTCAATTTTGTCCAAATAGGACATGCCTTATATGGAAATGGGGGTTTTGGGGCATTCTGGACGCAACCTAGATGTCAGTTTTTGCCCAAACTGATCCAAAAAATAAATCCCCTCCAGATCGACACAGAAAATGTAGAAAAAACCCTGAAACCCTCAGAGCTCCAAAAACTTCAAAAACTCAGGAATGGGTAGCAGCAGAGAGGCTCTAATACCATGTTAGAATTCAAAGAATTCATAAGCCAAGATCATTTACATGCAAAATAACATGTTTTTTTTTATCGGTAACAATTTTTGTATATTGATAATAAAAAGAGGAATTACATCATAATGCCAATTGTAAAGGTTGGCCAAAACATTACAAACATATATCATCACTACCCCACAAATATATATAGTCATTTTACATATAAATGGACATTAACACCCTACCAAAAAATAAGAGCATACAACACACTAAAGATCACAAAAAAAAGCATTTTAACTGCCCCAGCCATGGCTCCGTCCACCTCCGCCAGCCCTTCATGCTTAGTCATTGAACCACTGCGACACCTCCTCCCTCGTGAAATTGGGAATGGTTCTTTTGTCCTGAACTGACCTTGGCATGCCAGTAAGACTGGTTCCCTGGCGACTCATACTACCCATTTCACTTGTGCCCACCTCTTTCTATGCCCTCCTTTCAATCTAATGTCACAGCGACTGTCCTGGAGCTGTCACACTTTTGTGAGGCATCAACTTCATGAAACCCCTCCTTCCCTCACTCTGCACCCAAATCTTCTCCTGCATGAATGCCACAACCTTCTTCCACCCTTTCTCAACTTGCAGAACATGCACCCCTTGCGGGTTCGCCAAAGACCAGATGACCAGGGGTTGAACCAAAGTATCCCCTCCCCTGATAAGCCTCCATGGTTCTCGTCCCATCTCCAGTCCTTTCCCCAGAATAGCTATGTCCATAATTTCCTCTAGCCCCTGCAGGCATTGTGGGTCGACACATGCTGCCACTACCCTGATGACTTCCTCCTTGGTCTCGCCCACTATCAACGCCAGTGCCACAAAGAGTGAAGCCACATCCATATTGGAGTGTCTCCTCCAGTGGGAGTCCAGATACTCCACACCAAACATTTTTTGAATGTTTTCCATGAACTCCGAAGCATCAAACATGAAAATGTTCCTTAGATGCCTCACCGTGATCTTCCCCTCATACGATTGCGTCTGACAGTCTGATTTGAGCGCAAAGTTTACCTCCATCTCCTCCTCTACACTAAAACCCTTATGAATTGCTCTGCCTTTCCTTCTTGAAATCACATCCTTCGAACAATCTGGAAGGATTTGTTGCGCGGGGTGCCAATAAAAAATTGCTTAACACTATCACTTGCGATGACATGATCTATCTTGATTTCCATTGGGATTAATGATTCATTAATACTCCTTCATGAATCTGTTAAGATGCTTTAATTGGGGTTTTAGTTTTATTTTCCTCTTTTTATTCCAATTTGATACTTCTAAGGTTTTCATGAATTTCATACTGAGTCCCCAAGGCTACATTCGCCCCCATATTGGCCAGCTTATCGGCTACTTTATTAGCCTCTCAGTAGACGTGGGAAACCTTAAAGTCCTCAAACTTCTGTAACAGGCACCTAATATGCTTGATGTGTTTGTCAAGATGCCATGCTACCAGCTTTCCTCTTGATATTCCATTGATAATTATCTCTGAGTCCCCTTCAAGGTGCACTCTGCAAATTCCCAATTTGGCTCCTAAAACTAAAGCCTCTTTAACCGCTACACATTCGGCCACATTATTCATACCATCCTTCAATCATTTGGCCACAAAAGCAAGAGTGTTGCCCTGATGATCTCTTGTTATACAACCGCAGCCAGAGACCCACGGGTTTCCCTGAGTGGCTCCATCAAAGTTAATTTTCACTCATCCTTCCTCTGGTGGTTGCCAAGATACCTTCTTTCTTTTCTACTTAGTATTAACCCTTAAAAGCCCATTAACGGGCCGTGCAAAATAAGATGTTACAAAAGAAAAGCTTGGAGACAAAAAATTTCTGAAAGATAAAATATGCATTCAGAGAGGGAATCCAAAATACAAAGAGATCAAACCTTATGGAGGTGATCGAAACCATAAAAGACAAACCCTAAAGGGAAAAATCTAGGTTTCAAAATAATAATAAATAAAAGAATTAATTATTATATGCCTAAAGTTGAGCTTAAGTAAAATGGAGATAATAAGTGACTAAATAATTAAATCAATATGATTTAATTAATAAGTGGAATCACTCTATTACTCTAACAACTTTACCTCTATCGGGGAAGAAATTTTAAATATAGAAAAACATACATACCAGTAGGGAACCATACTTAATTTATTGCTTCTTATCTTTATGTATCCTCTCTATGTTCACCATAAATTGACTCCTGATCATTTCACATAGATCATACACTAAGTCATCTTTGACAATCTGATATGCAACATGGATAGCACCACCGGGCACATTGTTAACATGACTTGACTGGTATGCTTTATAACCTATCACCATGGATGCAAAGCAAACTTCATTGTCTTCAATATGATCAATTGTCATTACTCTGTCATCTTGTCTGGATTTTGTAATCTTAGTAACCAAATGTTTTGCCACCATTCTCAATGTACATTCTATTCCTTGCCCTCAAAACCCTATAAATCTATGAATCATGGTCTTGGAAATTTTGTGTGGTTTGTCCAGCCATATAAAGTGATCGTGAACTCTTCTTAACACATAGTGAATCCAATTGGGATTGAATTTAGTGGGAATATCGACCGCATAAGTTAAACCCTTCACTTGTAGATGTTTATGCTCATCTTTGAACACACCATCTGTGCATATATCATCATACTCTTTCTTGATTGCTTCAGCTCCCAGTTCTTCAATTTTGCAATGGATAAAGAATCAAACATCTTTGATCAACATCTCTCTCGAAGGATTAGTGGATAGGGAACCTATCATATCAATCTCAGACGCTTTGATTGGATAGAGTTTGAAAATGGGTCGAGGCTTCTCAGTGATGTTAACCAGAATAGGAGTATTAACGTTATTTGTTATTTGAATCAACTGTGACAACACAGAAATCTAACAACAAACCAAACAGATAACTTGCAATGCACCGGTTAGGGCTTCATGAAAACTCAATAATAATTCAGCTCAAAGATCTCAACTCAAATGTAATTATTGCACAATATAGCTCAAGATAGCTCTCGAATACTCGAATGAAAGTAAAGGTGTAAAATGAAATCACTTTTCCTCTATTTATCATTTGAGAAATAGACATTGTGCACTTCAACAGCAGGAATAGTTTCATGTCATCAGTTAAAGCACATCCATCGGTTAGTACTCATCCAATAGTTATAACTGATATCAAATAGGTATACACCATGAAATATCAGTGTGATCGACACAAAATCACTAACAACCTCAAAGTTTTTAGCAAAACTAAAATTGTAGAAATTTACACCATAATGTGCATATAGATCTTACCACTCTTGAAACAAGGGGATCTGTAAATGATTTGTTTATAACTGCTCCCCCCAAGCAAATAATATGCTTAGTTTTAAGATGAATCCTCTATACCACAAGATGGTGAATTCCCTTCAGGTGACTTAACCTCTTCCAATTTCTCTTCTTTCTTCACCCAAGTCTTCTCCATCTCATGTCTGACTTCATCAACATTTATAATCTTCTTTCATTTCCTATCCTCTGACTGGTTAGGAGATCGTTTCCTAAATCTGCAATCTCTAGCAAGGTGACCAACCCTATGGCATTGGAAGAAAGCCATACCCATTGACCTCCAAGGTCCAACATTTCCTCTTTGAGTTCTCATTCTGCAATTTACTACAAGGTGACCATAGTTACCACATACCGAGCATGTGACTTCAAATTATCTTTCCCTTCCAACAGGGTTCACGAGTTTGACAGGAGATCTAGGTGCATACACTCTTGACCTGCAATCTTCAACTTTGTGTCTATATTTATTACATGTAAAACAATATCCATTAAAACTACCACCGCTAGGTCTAGATCTACACTCATAAGTAGTATGACCATACTTATGACAATTATAGCAATAACCATCAAAAGAGTAAGGCTTATTCATCAGATTACTCCTACACATGTTTGTAGTATGGCTAGGCTTTCCACAATTAAATCATATAGGTTTGTTAGCTTTCTTACCTGAATTGCTTGAATCTACCTTCATATATTTTTGTGCCTTCTTAGGTTCAGATTTAGATGACTTGCCAATTTCAAATATTCCTTGATTTGTGTAACCAAGACTGGTTGTGTCTTTGTTTCTTCTTTGTCTTTTCAATTGTTCATCAATCTTCTATGAGCTCTCATTGTGTTCTTTCAACTTTTCATTAGCTTATTTCTTAGTTTGCAATTCATTTTTCCATTTCTCATTCTCCTCTCTAAGCCTTTCATTTTCACTCAAAATTTTAAGGTTCTCCTCAGTTGTGTCATAAAGGTGCTCATGCATGATAGAATTCTCTTGAGATATCCTGAAGAATTGTTCCTCCCTTTTCTTCAATGCATCCTCAACAACTTTATTGGCATATTTTGCAATCTTCCTTGCATCTTCAGCTATTCTCTACTTTCCTTCAAAGTCTTCACACATTCTTACAGAATGATGTTCAAGCTCTCTTTTCAGATTTTCCACTTATTCTTTAAGTCCATTATTCTTATCCATCAGATCTGCATTTGCTTCCTCATATTCTTCAGACATACTTCCTTCAGATAGTTGATCAATATAATCTTGGCTTTCACATAAATTTTCAATAAGTTCTCTCCTTTTGGAAAGTGACTTCTTCAACTTTTCATGTAGCTCATTGATCATCTTGTTTGAATTCTCAAGTTGCATCTCATTCATGTAACTCTCCATGATTGTGGATATTTTCCTCAAGATGTTAGGCTTATCACCAAGAGGACCAGATCTCTGATACCAATCGTTATAATTCTTAGGTACTGAGAGGGGGGGTGACTCAATACAAATAGGTAATGAACAAATTCAACCACCAATTTGAATAACAACAATATTAATTTCCAAACCACAAAGCATATAACCAATGTAATAAAATAGATGAAAATAATATCAAGCATCCACAAACTCGTCACACATGACACATATATTTTTATCCTGGAAACCCTTGGTTAGAGGGAGAAAACCATGGTGGAGATGACACCCATAAGCCCACTACTACGGTAAATGAGTTTTCCATGTAAGGAGCTACAAATACCCTTTCTAAGGGCTCACCCTGTTAGGAGTGACTAGAAAATTGTTAGGAGTACAAAGAGATAAGTTATAATCTGCCTCGCTAGAGGATTTAAATTTTTTTATATGAGTCCACCTGGTTAAGGGATTTATAATAAGAACATGTTAGGCTTCACCTAGTTAAGAGATTTTTCTTATTGAAACTATTAGGGAACAACAAGATGAATGATCTGGATGTAGCATTGTTTTCTTGTCAAATCTAATCTATTTTATGCACTCTATAACTTCTCACAACTCTGTCTCTATCAAATCTCTGATCGCAACCTTAGATAGCACTAATTAAAATCACAAAGCCCTAATCGCACCACTAAACAACAACAACAACAACCATTTCAATATGATTAGTTCCAATTATATACAACTTGCACCGACATCATACACCAAAAATGAAATTCAAACACTTTCTTGTGTAAGCACTACGTGCTAAAATGAAAATCTCGATGTAAAACACATTTTATCATGACCACGTCGGCCCAAAACAAGATCTGCAAGTTATATCTCCAAGGTAGTCAAACACATTTTGACTTCTAATGCATCGCCCTAAAACCACCTCATACAATTGCATCGATCCCAAAATTGCCAACTCGTCACTTCCATAACCTTTATTCGACATCATCATATCACCAAATATCATCGCATTTATTATACCACTCATCGATCTCAGATCTACCAATTGTTGCTCAAGAACACAAGTGTTCTTACCTGTCTCAATGTTTGTGGCATCAAAAATCTCTTACCGATCAACCAAATGAGTTGTGTTCAAAACCACACTGAAATATGGACAAGTTGATGTTGTACCAATGACCGTTTCTCATGTCCACTTCTATTAAGATTGCTACCAAACTGTTGTTCTCACTATAAATCGATCTTCTGGACTTAGTCGATTTCCTGCATTACCAATCATGAATCCTTCTTACCGATTGTCTATTATGACTTAGTTTCCATCAATGATAACCAAGCAAGTGACACCCTATGACTGCACTCAAAATTCATCATAATGCCAATATTTTCAATCATTAAGAACTGTTAGTATCATTATTGTTTACATGATAATTTGAGCTTGATGAAATGGCTTCAATAATATATTAAAAGTATAGATCCAAGTCAAAGGTTGTAAAATCATTTATGCTTAAAATATTTCTCAAAATCCATTATCATGGAGAAGGATTAAAGTACAATGGAAATATGATAGTCTTGAAGATAGTCATACCATGTAGGATTTTTATGGAGTTGAAGTGTGAATCCTTTTCAAGCATGGTAGGTAAAATAAATTTGTATTCATGATTTATTGCAAAGAGGGTGCCTTACAAAAATACACAAGATAGGGATCTAGAATAAAAAATAACATAGTCAACATAGATATAGATAGTAAAGTTATGTAAGAAGAGAGAGTTATAGAAAAATATTTCTAAAGTCTCTTGGAAAAATCTTGAGAAGCTTCTTAAAAAATATTTTTGGGAAACTTTTGAGAATCATGTAGGTTTTCACCATGTGACTTGGGACTGTTATTTTCTTGCACAGGTTAATTTCCACCCAACACTTAGATTTGACTTAGTGAGCCAAGATTTTCCATCATATTTTTTTATGTTGATTTTGGGAGACACTCTTGGAAGGGGATTAACATTCATACACTTCTTAGTATGAAAGAACTCAGCCAAATCCAAAGAAATTTTATGAAAAAATTAATTGGAGATCTTAAGAAGCCATCAAGCCTTGAATTTTTTGAAATGGCATTGGCTTTTACAATGACCTTTTCTTTTAATTATATTAGCAGGAAAAGAGCTTTGATTATGTTGGAGTACAATACCATTGAGAGGGGGGTTAATCAGTGGTATACTAATCCCAAATAACATTGAAATAAGATTTCAAAATTGAGAATGATAACTACTATGAGAACAATCATGTATCTCAAATCAAGAACTTAGGTAAACATTATTGACTCAGGATATCAACTCATACTTTTGACAAGGCTAACACGATATCAAGGAAAATTCTTGTTGAGGAATTATATATAAACATTATGACATATTATGGTGTATTAAGATAGGTATCATCACATCTAAAACTGATAAATCATAGTCAAGGATGGATCAACATGGTATCATGAAGCAATCTATGATAAACATTAACTTATGGACATTGGAACATGATAAGTAAATGGATATAAGAAACAAGCACATCAACGATAAAGACAACTCATAACAAAAATATTGTCCTAAGTGGAAACCCTCTGGGGAATAAAACCACTTGAAATGCCTTAGTGGCTTTAAATTAAAACTTTTTATTTATAAAGCCTCACTAGCTGATGTCTCGCTGACTAAATTTTGTACCTCGCTGGCTATTGGATGCCTCATCACCATTTTTAATTTACATATAGATTTTCATCTCTATTTATTTTCTCAACATCTTCCTAATCTCATAACACTCAAGATTTAGAAGCAAAAACACAATTTGCAACAATAGTTCACATATAATACAACATTATGTTTATTTGAGCATACACAATAATATAATATAGAGAACTTAACTGCTCACATATAATATACCATTGTGTATATAGGAGATACAGACAATAATATAAAGTAGTGGAACTTATTTGCTATAATGCTTTTACAAATTATTTCTCAAATATTGCTTTTCAATCTAGATATACAACTAAAAATGGTGTCTCTGTGATATCAGTATGTCTTTACAAAGTAAAAGAAAGTAGTAAAAGAATCTTCTTTCTAAACAATAACACACATTTCTAAAGGTCTTCAATACATCTTATATAGTGTTTAGTTTCCTTGAGAAAGAAACAAACCATCTTCCCCACAATTTCCTTTGTCAAAATAACTGAAACTAAAATTACTGTCATTTTCTAACAAAACCAAGCTCAGATCAAAGAAGATACAAAAGATATTCCCAATAGAAAGAATACAAACCTAGACTAGGGTTACAAACCCAAAAACCCATAATGATTTTCAAACCAATATGTTGATAATGTTTCATTGTACCCACAAGGGAAAATAATAATATACAAACTTTCTTTAACAGATGAGACCAAGAAACCCTAACTGGGGTTCACAAAAAACTTTACCTCATTCCTTCACAAAACATAACAATGGTTCCAAAATAAACAATAAGTCAATCAAACAACATATTACCTTAATTAAAAGACTAATACCCTTCAGAAGTAACTTGATAAGGTTTAAAGATCAACTCACATATGAAACTCTTACTAGGGTTAATATAACTCAATCTGTTATAAACTAAACCAAAAAGCTCTGTGATACAACCAAAAACCCTGACTAAAAAATAATCAAACCCTTGAAAAACAAAGATAGTTATACATAATGGTCAAACTAAAAACTGTTATCAAATGGATCAGAAATAAACTTTGATAACAAACAACTAAAAAAAAAAACTTTTTCCCTTTCAAAAAAACAAAAAAAAAGAATAATGGCAACGAAAACAACTATTATCTTCTGATTACGTTACCTCACAAATTTCCCATATTGTCTCCAAAACTTCTAAACACAGTGTTCCATAGATGTATACAAACCCTTATTGTCTATAGACTTTGTGCCCTATCTCGAGGGTTCTCTCAAATAACTTTGGTTATATTTTTAGTTTTACAATATTCAAATGTCAAAATTTCATTACCTTAACTATTTCGAGTTGTGCTTTCCCATTTACTATAATAGCTAGGATTTACTATGTGATTGCATAGGGTCAAAAAGTCTAGGAAATTTAAACCTTCAACCTTTGCAATAATTTTGAATGGGGAGCATGGGCGGTAATGTAGGCAATCTTGCTGCAAATGGAGGTCAGTAGGCCATGAGTGTTGGTTTCCCGCAAAGCAACCTGCATCTGGCTCATCATGCTAGGGATAAGTCAGCGGGGGACCAAGATGGAGGAAAAGATTCCAAGGATCAGGATCGACAAGGGGTGGGATACCCAAGGATCTAGGTGATAATTCTCGACCATGTGAACCCCACTGTAAAAAGGGAGGGAAGTCTTGGTCCTCCCTTTTTGGTATCAAACCTACTGGTGAGTCAGTTTTGCCTCTAGTGAATTAAATATTTGATACTGCTTCAACAATATATGCAATCTTTGTTCTCGGTCCAATGATCGACCAAAATATATCTTTTATGGTCCTTATGCTAGTTGGTAAATTCACAGGTCCAAGACCCAATATTGATGTGTTGAGGGCATATGCCAAAAAGAAGTAGCACCTAAAAGGATAGGTTGAGATTGTTGCTTTGTCTCAAGGTTTTTTCTCGTTTGCTTTCTCTAGAGAAGAGGATATGTATGATGTACTTTTTTGAGGATCGTGGGGGATTTGGAAGTCTACACTAGCCTTAATCAAATGGTCCCAAAAGCTAGACTTAAATGATATTATTTTCGCCTTGACTTTGGTGTGGGTTAGGCTTTTGGGCCTTCCTTTGGAATTTTGGTATGAGGATGTGTTTAGGGGATTAGCTAGTTCTTTTGGTGAGTTGTTGATCATCGATCTAATGACAGTGGGAAAGACTAGGCTGGTCTATGCTAGAATCTATGTGGTTGTTGGTCAGTGTTAGAGTAGTCTTAGTTTAGCTAATAATTAATTCATTTAATTATTAGTCTATATACTCTTTGCTTAAGTTATACTTAGGCAGCTTTCTATTTCTTTAGGGTTTCCCTTTTAGGGTTTCGGTATCCTTTTATAAGGACTCACCGCTTTGTATTTCATTAACCGAGATTGTATTCAGTATTGTTGTTAATAGAATCTTTATTCTTGCAACATGGATTTCAACTCTCTGGCTTTTTGGCCGCCATAGCTTCTTCTCTCTTCTGTCTTTTGCTTCTATCTTGTAACTGTCATGCATGCAGGTGATCTTGGGAGATTAGCTTTCAGCCTAATCCTAACATGGTATCAGAGCTCTCCTGCAGCCAGCTGTTCGTTCTTTGTTGAAGCAAGCGAGGGTTTGAAGTTCGCCAGCCTTTTCTTGGTATTTTTTATTGATTCTGGGGGTCTTTGTTTTTTGGGGCACTTTGGACTAAAACCGACCTAACGGTTGCATCCAGAAGGCCCAAAAACCCCAGAATCCATATAAGGCTTGTCTGTTTTGGACACCGGAGCCTCGGGGAGAAATTTCTTGGCCTTCTACGGCCGTACGGGCACGAAAAATGAGGCAGGATTGGAAAAATTTTCAAAAAAAAATAAAAAAATGCTTTTTAATAGCGCAGCCAATGCAAATTTTGGGGCGCCGCCGCCGCACCACCGCCACCCGCT
>MU224441.1:365812-405516 GCA_018584345.1 Thuja plicata
ATCTACGCCATTTGTGTGTTTTTTATGCAAAAAGTTGGGGAAATGGGCTCAAAAAGCCCCCTAAAGGAAAATAAGGCCTATTCTCCTAAGATAAAGGAAACAAAAAATTTTTATGGAGAGCAAAGAAGGATGTTTGTCATCAAGAGATGGTTAATGAGAATGTTCAAGTGGAGAACCCTAATGTTCAAAATCATGTGGTGACTACCCCCCTGCAACCTAATGGAGCCTCAAAGAAGGTTGGGATGGAATATGATGGGAGTCATGATGCTTCTAATGATAATATCCCTATTTGTTATCTAGAACCCCCCCAAAAAGTGGAAGTGGCTGGGGGTCTGATGGTCCAAAGCTGGAGAAAGCTCAACCTATTGAAGAAGGGTAAATTCTGGAGATTTTTGGATCCCTAGAGAAGAAAAGTGAAAGGAAATTATCAAGGGTGGAGGACTCCCAATTGTGAATTGTGTTGGGCTACACCTCACCAATGTATCCTTCCTCCTAGAACTCTCTAGAGGTGGTTAAATCTACCTTTCTCAATAATGTTTTATCTCTGCATTCCCTATTGAATGGGGGGATGAGGTAAGGAGAAAAATAAGTTATTTGGGAGAAGGAAACAATAGGAACAAGGAGAAAGAAGGGGTGGAGGGATAGGTTCCCTTTACAAAAGTTGAAAAAAAAGAAAAGTAAGAAGGATGTTGTTGTGCATGTTGTAGATGCAGTAGTCCAGACTAGTGTTTCTACCAGGAATAGGGTGAAGGCTAATGTGGGAACTCCAAAATCTAATACATGTAGAAGGTCATTGAAATGGCATAGAGGACAAGAATGTAGGTAGAATATAGCATGTGGTAGTCTAAGGACTATCATAGAGGTTTGTTCCCAAAGTAAGAAATGAAGATTATTTTATGGAACATTAGGGGGCTTAATAACTCCCACAAATAAGATGTCCTTAGGAACATGGTTAGAGATCATAAACTAGATATTATTTTGATTTAAGAAGCTAAGATATTGAAGGAAAAAGTTGAAAAGATAAAAGTCTTTAAGCATTGTGGAGTGGAAGGTAGTAGTTATGAGGGAGCTTCTGGTGGTATTGTTGTCTTTTGGAATTTGAATTATATGAAGCGAGAATTTTTGTTTGCATAAAATAACAAAATCTTGGTTAGATTTCATCATATTAAGGATGGTTTTACTTGGGTTCTTTCCAATATCTAAGCCCCTAATACTAAAGCTATTAGAAACAAGTTTTGGAATAGATTGGCCTCTAGTAGGTCAAGTTTTTTGGATAAAAGTTGGTTGGTTATGAGAGATTTCAATACTCCTCTTCGAGATTCTAAAAAATTGGGAAGATCTTAGATTCAATCTGAGAGTAAAATGGATCTTATGGATTTCATACATTATCATTTTCTTCGTGATGTTGATCTGCAGGGGTCTAGTTACACTTGGACCAATCGTCGGTCTAGAAATGACTTGATTCAAGTTCATCTTGACTGTGCCATTATATCTAATGATTGGATGGTTAAGTTTTTATGCTCTCTCGCAACTCTTTCTAGAATAGGTTTAGATCATTTCCCTTTTACTTTTGTGGTGGATACTATCAAGGGGAAGAGGAACTTTCCTTTCAGATTTGAAAAGATGTGGATTAATCACATCCAAACCTAAAATAATTCATTAGCAAATGGTGGAACATACATGTGGATGGCTCAGCCATGTTTAAGGTTGCTAAAAAGCTTAGATTCATTAAAGATAGAGTAAAGAGTTGGAATATGGAAGCTTTTGGAGACATTTTTGCCTCTAAAAATGACATTAAAATGGAGCTATAGGAGTTTCAGGATAAAATCCAAATCGAGAGTTCTAGTGTTGGAAGCTACAATTGAAACAATTTTTACGTTGCCATTGATGTCAAACTTAACTGGTAAGATAGTTGCTATCTTGTAAAGTGCCATGTCAATTGAACGATGAAGAAGATTTGAAAATAGGAGATAACAAGAAGACCTGGTGAAATGGTTGAGTTATGTGAAGCTACAATGGGTACTTGATGAGATTGCACCTTGGTAAGGTAATATGTTGTTTATCTTTTACACCAAGTGAAGTTTGGATGACTACAAGTTTAGTCTTGACCGAGTAACAGAGCAGAAGATTAAGGAACTTATGTATGTACCGAGTGTCAGTACATGCCCAACAAATTTAGTGTCAATCAAGCATCAGTATTTACCGATTTATCAAGTGATGACCAAGCGAAAGAACACAGTGATGACCGAGTGTCAGTATTTTTGATAGTTTGAGGAAGATTTGAGATCCTAGCTGACATAGTTGATTTCTTGGGATATGTGAAGTATATTTAAGATAAGGATGATCATTGTGGAGAATTAAATGAGCATTTAATATATGTTTAACTATGTTTATGTATGGAATCAAGAAGGATTTTTAGGATGTATTCTACAACGTAGATGAAAAATAAAATGTTGGAAGGATTCGTTGGATCTGACCAAACCATAAGAGCTACGGTGATGATTAAGCGGAAAAAGATATAGCTACCTGATTAAAGAGGTATAAGATTAACCTAATTGCAGGTTATGTATGTATAGAGGTTAATTCAGTTGATTAGCTAATCTAAGTAGAAGGCAAAGAAGGCTGAGAAGAGAAGTACAAGATTACATAGTGATGATTGCTTGACAAATTTCCAAGTAGATCTGAGTGATAGAGACGACAATGGAGGCCAGTCAATGAATTAACATTTGAGTGAAAGTGGATCTGTATTTTCAAAGTGAGTTGTATGTTTCAGATCACATTATTGTTACTTTCTAACCATTGTATCAGTGCAAAATCCTTTTAAACAAGGTTGACCTAACAGTCATATTGTAAATCCTTTAATCAAGGTGACATTCTAACGGAATGATCTAAGCCTCTAACAAGGCTCACTTTTAGCGGGGTGATTAAATCCTTTAATAAGGTCACATTTAACAGTGTGTATTGTAACCTTTAACAAGGTTGGCTCCTCACATAGCTCACTTCGTTAGAGTGAAAATTTGGTAGCATGTTACTGGTAGTTTTTCCCATCTTGGCTTTCCACATTAAATCCTGGTGTCATACTTGTGTGAATGGTATTTGATGTGTTGTTTGTTAAGATTTAATTATATTTTGCAAGTTGATTACTATAGGACAGTGAACTGCAAGTTTATGTTACTGAGTTTATGTTATAGAGACCGAATGGATTGTTGAGTAGATCTAAGTTGGTGAAAGTGATTGAAAGTTTAATTGGTACTTATGGACCTGAGGATAACTGATTCACCCCCCTCTCTCAGTTATTCCAAATCATTCTAATAATTGGAATCAAAGCATTGTGGTGCTTGTAGAGAAAATTTTGAAGGTACTTGAAGCTAAAGATCAAGATGTATAAAAAAGAGATACCGAGGCTGAACAAGGAGAATTTCCCTGTATGACAAAGTTTGATGAAGTTACACCTAGCTAGAATTGCATAAGCAACAAATTACTATGTTCCGACAGTGTTTACAACTTGGTAGATGAGGGAAAAACAAGAACACAACCAAGCAATGTTAGAGATTGCATCAACCCTAAGTTATCCTGAATTTGAAGACATAAAAGACTGTAACATTGCAAGATAAATGTGGGACACTCTGACAACTATCTATAGAGGTGATACAAATGTATTGAGAGCCAAATTTGAAAGCTTGAGAGGTAAGTTTGATGAAATGAGAATGTTAGGTGGTGAAACTATAGTTCAATATTGTGGCCGAGTTAAGGAGGTTGTGAATGCTATTAGAGGAGAAAATGGAACTATTGGTGATGATATTGTTATTAGAAAGGTTTTAAGAACCCTACTTCCTATTTATGCTATTAGAGTATCTGCTATACAAGAACTGAGATGTACTCTCGGTAACAACTTAACTCTAGAAGGTTTAGTTGGTAGACTTACTACTTTTGAGTTATCAATTTTTGATAATTTCACCCCTCACAATGTTGATTCTGCATTCAAATCATAATCGTCATAAATCTAAGAAGGAAAATAAAGACATGTGAATAGTGACAGTGACACTTCTAATGATGATCTTGATGAGCTTGAGGCTCTTATGGCTAAAATATTACCGAGAGGAAAAGGAAAATTCAAAGGTAAACTTCCTATAATCTATTTTTCATGTAATAAAGTTGGTCATATTACAACAAGATGTCCTAACAGGAATGACAAGGATGATAGAAGAGAAAACAAGTAAAAAGACAAAGGTATAAGGACTATAAAGACAAAGGTAAGAAAACCTGTTATATTGTTGAAGAAGAAACTGATAGTAAATTTGATAAATATGATGAAAATGATATATAAGTTGTTTATGTTGCTATGAAAGATGATTCTAATGCAGATGAAAAAACTGCACTTATTTCATATATGAGTAAAGGTAATAGATAGATAATTGATAGAGGTTTCTCACATCACATGACTAGTGATAGTGGTCACTCACATCACTTTTGTGGCAGATACTATCAAGGGGAAGAGGAAATTTCCTTTCAGATTTGACAAGATGTGGATTACTCATCCAAACCTAAAAGAAAGCATTAGCAAATGGTGGAATATACACGTGGATGGCTCAACCATGTTTAAGGTTGCTAAACAACTCAGATTCATCAAAGATAGAGTAAAGAGTTGGAATATGGAAGCTTTTGGAGACATTTTTGCCTCTAAAATGATATTAAAATATAGCTATAGGAGATCCAGGATAAAATCTAAATCGAGGGTTAAAGATCGGTCTCTCTTGAGAAGGAAAACAAGGTTCTGGTTAAATATCATGATATTATTGTTAGAGAGGAGAGTTTTTGGAAGCAAAGGTCTCGGGTGCTTTGGCTTTCAAAGGGGGATAAAAATACTAGATTCTTTCACATGACTTCCCTTAAGCATAAGGAATTTAATAGGATCACCCATATCTCTATTGATGGTTTTAGGCTGGATAAGGATGAGGAGATCCGGTGGGAAGCTATTTGTTTCTTTTCTTCACTTATTTATGAGGACTCTAGTGTGAGTGTTGTTGATCATAATAAATTAATCAATTCCATTATTGGTGTCCTGGGGGAGGAACATAATAAAGCGTCTTTCTACGATCCCATCAAATGAGGAAATCAAAATTAGTGTCTTATCTTTTGAAGGTAATAAAGCCTCTGGCCCTGATGGCTTGCCTATGTTCATCGTTCAGACTTTTTGGCATATTTTGGAAAGTGATGTCACTAGTGTTGTGAAGGATTTTTTTGGAGCTAGAAATCTGTTGAAGGAGATCAATTCCACTTTTCTTGTTCTGATCCCTAAGTCTCTTGGTGTGGACTCTATGGATAGATTTTTCCCTATAAGCCTTTGCAATTCCTTCTATAAGACAATATCTAAAGTGCTTATGTCAAGGCTTCTGGTCATCCTCCCCTCTGTTATTTCACCCCCAAAAAATAGATTAATTCTAGCTCATCAAATCTTAGACTCCATGATTTTTACTCATGAGAATATCCATTCCCTAGAAGCTTCCAAGAAGCAGGGATTTTTTAATGAAGCTAGATTTATCCCAAGCTTATGATCGCTTGGATTAGAGGTTTTTAATGAAAAATTGACAAGCATTTGGGTTTGGTAAAGGATTTCTCCAACTCATTGAGTAGTCAATATCTACATCTTCTATGGTTATTTTAGTTAATGGGTCTCCTTCCTATTTTTTCAAACCATCCAGAGGCCTCAGACAGGGGGATACCATTTCCCCTGTTCTCTTCACGATTATGGCTGAAAGTATTGGAAGATATTTATTAAAGATGGTTTAAGAAGGATCTATTATGGGTCTTTGTTTATCCTCTTCCAATATGGTATGTTCCCACCATAATTTTTTTCATGATACTATTATGATGGGCAATGCTTCTATTAAGGAAGCCAAGATTTTTAAGGATTCCCTTAATGTTTATGGGAGCACCTCTGGGCAACTTATTAATTGGGCTAAGATCTCCCTATTATTCATCAACGCCCCAGAGGGAATACAAAGAAGAATCTCTAAAATCCTTGGTTGTGAGATCACTCCTCTTCGCTTGACCTATCTAGGGCTCCCTTTGTGCTTGAAACTGTTGGATTCCTTTTGGAATTCATTTATTGACAAGTTTAACATGAAACTTGTTGGATGGGAAAAAGTGTTTCTTAGTCAGGCAGGTAAAACTCAATTATTGAAGTCCTCTCTTAAGAATATTCCTATCTATTCTTTAAGTCTTTTTAAGATCCCCTCAAAATATGCAGATATTATTGAGAAAATTCAAAAAAAATTCCTTTGGTCAAGAGTTGAGCCTGCCTATCCTAGCCTTGGATAATTTTTGCAAACCTAAAAAGATGGGAGGTCTAGCTATCATAAATATCAA
The DNA here is from genome assembly GCA_018584345.1 of Thuja plicata. Taxonomy (NCBI): domain Eukaryota; kingdom Viridiplantae; phylum Streptophyta; class Pinopsida; order Cupressales; family Cupressaceae; genus Thuja; species Thuja plicata. The sequence continues at coordinate 372,182 of MU224441.1, forward strand.
GGTCTTTAATAAGGCTTTGTTAGCTTAAAAAATGTTAAAAACTTTTTGTGAGGAACGGGAGTGGAATACGATCTAAAAAAGCAAGTATTTGCAATGGAGCCCCTCGCTGGATGTCTTTATGAATTTTCCTAATGTTCCCTTAGGATTCCAAATATGGAATGCCATTATGAAAATTAGAAATATTTCTTCTTTGGGCATGAGATGGAAAGTGGGAAATGGAAGACTCATCTAGTTCTGGCAAGATAGATGGCTCTTTGAGGAACCCTTGGTTAGTATCCCTTTCTTTTCCCCTTTCATTGACATATGTAAAGAGATTTTTGGTGTGTTCCTGGTCGATCACTAGTGGGATCAGAAATGGGTCAACTTATCTGAGGTGAATTTGGCCCTCATGCCCATCCATATCTCTCTTAATGCTTAGACTATTAACCTTGATTTAGAAGATCATCTTATTTGGGTTAGGACTTCTTCTGGTAGCTTCTATGTTGCCTTGACTATCTCTTAGTTATTTCTTACCCCTTTACCTCCACCCTTATGGGATAAGGCTTGGGTGAAAGATCTTACCCCTAAGATTAATATATATTTTTTGGCTCTTTTTGCATAATAAGGTTTTAATGACTGACAATATTTGCAGAAGAGGTTTTATGATTCCTAAAAGGTGCTACTTGTGTAAGGATGCGAAATAGATTACCCCTCACTTATTTCTCCATTGAAAGTTCACCAGGGATATCTGGGCCTTTATCTTGCAAAGATGGAACCTTGGTTGGGTCTTCTCAGACTCTATCTAGAACTTCTTTCACCAATGGTGTTGTCCCTCTAAAAATCATTTCATTAAGGTGTTGTGGTCCTATATTTTCCCATATCTCATTTGGGTTATGTGGAAAGAACAAAATAATGGGATTTTTAGGGATGCGGCTTTGCCTCTGGATGTGGTGCCCCAGAAATTTGTCAGGGTTGTGGTGGAGAACACTAAAGTGGTGGCTATGAAACCTAACTTGAAGCCAAGGACTCGGTGCAATGAAGAGAATCTCATAATTTCTAAGGAGTGGCATCTTAAAATTGATATCTCCAAATCAATTAGAGTAAAGAAGAATATAGAAACTTTGGTGTGGCTTTACCCTCCTAGGGGTTGGATAAAGATTAATTTTGATGGGGCAGCGAATGGGAATCTAGTTCAGGCTGGGTGCGGGGAGTGATAAGAAATGAGTAAGGAAATAGTTTTGCAGTGGTGGAACTTCTCTTTGGAACTAAGTCTAATCACCTTGCCAAAGCCATGGGTGCTTACCAAACTTTGAAGCTCGTTAAGCACCTTAATTGCAGAAAGGTCTTTATTGAGGGTGACTCGACTAATATTATCAAATGTTTGAAAAAGGAAAATGTTGCCTCATGTACTATTGGTAATATCATTAAGGATTCTATTGATATTATCCAATATTTTGAGAAATTTTATATTTCTCATGCCTATAGAGAGATAAATTAATGGACGATTATTTGGCCAACCTTGGCATTAAGTCTAAGGAAATTAAATTTTGGGAAGGGGAAATTTTTTTGGATATTGATGTCATCTCTCTCCTTAGATTTGATTGCATGCACGGGGGAAATAGAAACTTAGCTTTTAAATATGAAGATGACAATTAATAAAATATACTATTGTGTCGTTGTCTTAGTTCATTAACACCTTCTGCAACTTTGATGCTACGCCATTGATTCAATCTCCACAGGTCTTTAACCCGAGCTCTAATGAAAGAAAAAATCTGCCGAAACAAGTTCAACGTGGTCGGGCCTTAGTTTCCAATGTAGATGAATGGATGAATGAGGTGATTAAAAGTGGTCTCAAGTATGTCGAAGATTCCTAGGTCATCCTTCATGATACTAAAGCCTTGGTGGGAGAATTGCAGACACAATAACATGTATGAGATACAGAGGAAGAGAAATGGGTTGTTGCTATGACGAAGTTCTTGGAGATTGAAAGGTATGATTATACCAAGTTTTGTGCAGATAAGTCTTTGAAATCTTCTGATGAGTCAATTTTCTTCATTTTAAGGAAGAACATTGGCTGGAATATTTCAACCATCAGAAATACTATAATAAAAAATAAGGATTGTGCAACCGAGGCTAAACAAATCCAGAAGGCTATGTTGAATGATCTTAAAGTTATCAATTCTACTTATGCATATTCAAAAAGTTATGGTGATCAAGAATTGAAAGGAGCCCTAGGAGCATTTGAAGCTACCATGAACACAATTAAGGATAAGATTGACCCAAAAGCCACAAAATTCATAAAGATGGCTAGGATTGAGTCTCTGCTTTACCTATGCATTGACCAGCTTCCCGGGATAATTGAAAAAGTCAAAAAGTTGAAATGGAGTAAAGAAGCCTCAATGGCTAGGAACTTGAACATGAAGACTCCACATTTGTTGGTCACTAAGGAATTTATCCAAGCATACAAAGAATGGAAGTCAACTCATTCCATTGTTGATGAAGGAGAAAGCCCCACTGGAAGCAAATAATGTGCTGTTGATAAAGAGCCCGATTTGGAAGTTTAGTTTCTTTTAATTGCATGCAAACTTTTAAGGACAAGTGTCCTTTTTACTCTGGTTCTGTTTGAATAAATGTTGATCTGAGAGGTCAGGTTTTCAGGGAGACCTCTCAGTTTTTTGAAACTATAAATAGGATAGTTAGAAACTGTGAAAGGGTTGGAATTTTTTTGAGACTAGATAGAATTTCGATAGCTTATTAGTTCTTAGCTAGATACTTGAAAGAATCGGGTTTTACTATGAAAAAAATATGTACATTTTTGTCTATGCCCCAATAGTGATATACATATATGATTATATTTCAAATCTATGTTGTTTGAAATGAGTGGATGTATGTTCTGTGTTGACATTTTAATTCATTCTATATTGTGTTTTGGAAGTTTCACAGTAACTTGACTCATTTTGTAATCTGTTATCTCATTTTTTAAATCATTGTCATTTATTTCTCACGTAGTTATCATTTACAGAAAACTGTGCATTTGCTCTCTTTATTCTTTTAAGTTTCTTTTCTTTAAGTTATGTTGTCATGCTTTTCATCTAAGAATGATAAAGCAACCTTTGTAAGCTTTCTGGTCAAAAGCCAAACTCATAAATTAGTATTAGAAATTCATTGAAGATCAATTCTAGGGAGATATACCTAATATAAAATTCAGAGGGAAGTGATTAAAGAACACATGCCCAACTGTTAGTAATTGATTGTCTTTGAAGTGGGTAATAGAGTGAGTTTATAAGAAAGATATATCGAAGGACAAATATGTTCACTAACACCCACCTTTAATGATATCTTAATAGGAAGACCTATGAAGAGATCCATTTGAAAAAGACATAAATGTGCATACATAGAGCTTTTATACTCAATTGTTTCTTTTGAAGTGGAATGGTACTTACCTAAGCTCTTATTAATGGCCCATAAGCAGTATAATTCCCAGAATTGTAAGGGAAGATATGGTAAATTCAGCCAAAAATAAGCCAATGAGAGGGTCTTAGTTCACATATTAAAATAAGGGAACAAGGGTTTATACATAAGAAATCTTCTTGGAAAATTCATGGACCATTTTTTAGAAACAACTTGTATTAAAGAGAGTCAAATTTAAGAACAAAACCCCCCTTGGTATATGTGTAAATGCATATTTCTTCCACTATATGTTCTGTCCAATTTTCAAATATTAAACACTCGAGGTTACATAACTTGACTATATTTTCATTAATTTGCAAATGATGGCATAATTATGAAAATAAACCTCCCTATCATAGATTATATTATTCAAGAAAAAATTTAGGAACAATAGTTGAGTGATGAACATGCCCATGTTGACATATGTGATAGGAAAACAAAAATTAAAGGGAGAGATTGTCGAAGGGGATTTAGCACCTCTTTGAAGCTAAGTGGAGAATTCAACATTCATTGCAAGATCCACTCTTCTGAATGTTATGAATAGAATTTTCAACTCACACACCACTTATTTTAGAAGAGTGAAATAATAAAAAGAACTCAAATTTCAATAAAAAATAAGTAAATTAAAATAATTCTAATATTTACATATAATTTTTAAGATAATATGAAAAAAATCAAATAATAAATAATAGTAAAATAAAATTAATAATATTAAAAATAAAACAATTTTAAAATAAGATGATCCAATTTCAAGTTTAAGCCCTCACTTACAAAAAATGGTGAACGAAGGCGATGGAAAGCGAGGGGCGGATGCCAAGGGAAAAGTTTGTTGGGCAGATTTACCATTCGATGATTCTTAGCAATTTAAGCCCTCTAATTCTCATCCTTACCATCCTTAGTGGGTTTTACTTATATGGCAGTGGCACAATTTGGGAATTAGATCAAATTATTTTTGAGGGTTTTCTCCTCAAGATGCAAATTCTGATATAAAATCCCCCCCCCCTAATGGGTCTTCCTCGACGACCGCAAGTAGGACATCACCCACTCTAGTATAGACATAAACAATTGGTTTCTACCAGTCGCAGTTAAGGCTGCTAGGGTTCCTTGAAAAATAGGGTTACAAAACCCTAGGGGCTCTCCCAGTCTGAATAATGCTCGGGAGCAACCCATAAAGGATTAGAGGGGTTGTGGTAAAATTTCACATCTCCAGTGACCACCTTTTAAAAGAGATGGGGCTCAATTAGGGCATGATTATCACTCTTTGGCATCTTGGCCAGTGTCTTCTCGTAATGTTTTAATGAGATATCAGGTAATGATGGAAAGATTTGGGGGTAATGATGGTGTTAACGATGAAAATTTTATGGGAAAGGATGTTTCATGGTGGATAAATATTCTCATAATTATTTTTCGATTGGCTCTGTTTTGAAAGATGGGATCTCGCCTCAGAGTGTAAGTACAAATACTAATCATAATGTGAATGAGGTATGGATTCAAATCCCACATATTATTATTAATGATTCTCTCGATCTCTGGCGGGGCCGTGATTTATCTTTTAGGGGAATTATCATTAAAGTGTGGGGTAAATCTATTGCACTGTTGGAGTTATAGAAATTAGTGGAAGAAAAATTTCATGGCATATTGTACTTTCAGGTTTTATCCCTTGATTTTTTTGTCATAATTTTTTTTATAATGAGGAGGTAAAAGATTATGCTAATTTAAAAGATAATGTGATTCTTGTGTTTGATTGGAATTCATTTTACCAAGTAGGGCTAACCCTCTTTGAATTTGTGCCAACTTGGTTTTCACTACCTAGTTTACCATATGAATATAATGATTTCCAAACTCTGAAAAAAATAGGAAATTCATTTGGAACATTTATTATAACAGACTGATGTATGTCTGATAGCATCATGGTAACAAAAACATGTGTGTTATTACCTACCTCATCTATTTCTCCGAGTACTTGTAAGTTTGATTCACCATTTGGTTCATGGAGACAGTCTATTGTTAAGGACCCACCCGCTTTGAATAAATCATTGATTTCTATTGATGGGGATTTATTCAAAAGGTTTCACAAGTCAAATCTAACTGCTTTCTCTCCCAATGATAAACAACATGGGAGCTCCATATTGCACTGTTGGAGTTATAGAAAATAGTGGAAGAAAAATTTCATGGCATACTGTACTTTTAGGTTTTATCCCTTGATTTTTTTGTCATAATTTTTTTTATAATGAGGTGGTAAAGATTATACTAATTTAAAAGACAATGTGATTCTTGTGTCTGACTAGAAGTCGTTTTACCAAGTAGGGCTAACCCTCTTTGAATTTGTGCCAACTTGGTTTTCACTGCCTGGTTTACCATATGAATATAATGATTTCCAAACTCTAAAAAAATAGGAAATTCATTTGGAACATTTATTATAACAGACCGATGTATGTCTGATAGCATCATGGTAACAAAAACATGTGTGTTATTACCTACCTCATCTATTTCTCCGAGTACTTGTAAGTTTGAGTCACCATTTGGTTCATGGAGATAGTCTATTGTTAAGGACCCACCCGCTTTGAATAAATCATTGATTTCTATTGACGGGGATTTGTTCAAAAGGTTTCACGAGTCAAATCTAACTGCTTTCTGTCCCAATGAGAAACAACATGGGAGTTCCATATCAGATTCTCTACATATTTCCCTTGTGGCCCCTCATAACTCTTCCTAGCCACATTCTACCTTATTTTATTTTGACATTCCTTCAGCTTCCCTTGCATATTTGAATCTTGAGGTATCTTGCCTTATCTCCCATGGCCAGATTTTGTCTGTCATTGGTGGATACTCTCATAATCATTCTCCTCCTTCCCAACTTAAATATTCTTCTCATATACCCAGTCAGTCCTCACCATTACCCTCTCCTCCTTTCCATTGCTCTAATCATCAGTCCCCTACAGCCTCCACCTCCCTGACTACTGCATTCACTGCTGAGTCGCAACGTTCTCTTTTCATTCATCACCCAATTTGTAGCCCTTCACCCATACAACCATTTGAGCCTCTTTAGGAGCCTCAACCCATTGATTTGCCTTCATTATCTGTAGAAAAGGTGGGAAGCCATGAGGATAATCCTTTTATAATAAAACCATTTATATAAGTGGTTTCAAAGGTAGAGGATATTGTTAAGGAAGCTAATATTGTTTTGGATGATCAGATTGCTAACTCTATAATTGATTATTTTGATACTTCTTTGTCATGGTTAAAATGCAAGGGTGAAATTCCCAAGTCAAAAAATCCTTATGAAATGTTATCAGCATATGTGGATCCATCTTTGCAAGAGGTGCATGTCACTTTTTCACCTTCTATAGATGGTATTACTAATAAAAGGGATCATTCACCGTGTTTTATCTTTCAATTTCCATCCTTAAAACTTTCCCCTACCTTATCTGTCAAACAAAGGGGGAAACCTTCACATGAGTCTAAAACTCAGGATAAGATCAATGTTGGGATTCAAGCAACATTACCTTCTTATATGACCATTAATAGGAAAGGTAAAAAGAAAGTATCAATTAGTCCTCCAACCAGGAGGGCTGCTAAACCCAAAAGAAACCTCCAACCTGAGTATGCTGGAGGAGTGGGTTCTCTTAATTCTCAGGAAAGGAGGGGAAGTGAGGCTTCCCCTCTGGAACCATGAGATTTATTTCTTGGAATGTTAGGGGCTTAAATGCCCCTAACAAAAAATGACTCATTAAGAGCCAACTGTTAAATTTGAAGTTTGATGTGGTTTTGTTACAAGAAACTAAACTATCTGATGTCGCTGCTACGAATTTGTTTACTTCTTGGAAATTGGGTAATTTTTGGGCTTCCCCTTCTGATGGTGCTTCGGGGGGTCTTGTGGTCCTATGGGATCCATATAAAGTGTCTTTGGAACATATATCTATGGGAAAATATTGGATGCTTTCTATGGTTGAGAGTTGTTCTACTAATTTGTTCTTTTGGTTATTTAACATCTATGGTCCTTTTCCTATTGTTGAGAAAAATAAGTTATGGGCTCTTCTTGGTGATTTGATACAGGAACTCCAGGGGTAATTTCTCATTTTGGGGGGAGATTTTAATGCTGTCCTAAATAATGATGAGAACTATGGTGGGATTCTTCCCTCTCCTAGGATTACAATGGATTTCAATTAGTTCATTATTGATAATAAACTTCTTGATGTCTCTCCGAAGGTGGGCAAGTTCACCTCGATGAATCACCAAGCTAATTTTTGTAATATTGCTAAGCACCTTGGTCATTTTCTCATTTATGATTGATGGCTTCAAATTGAAATAGATTATCACTCTATTATTCTACATGTTTTTGGATCTAACAATTTGCCGATACTTTTACAGTTATCTAAATCCTCTTCTCACCATAAAGGTACATTTAGGACTGAACCAAGGTGGTTTCGAGATGAAAACTTGATTCCTCTTCTGAAATATTGGTGGTAAAACTCTCCTTACATGGAAGGAACTTGAATATATAGACTGGTTAAAAAATTACATTTGCTTCAATTCCTTCAAGAACATTTTTCATGAAAATCTAGATTACAGTCTGAATTGGCTATGATTAATAACCCCATCATTCAAAATGGCATGAACGCTCAGTCCTCTACTCAAGAAAGTAACTTAGACATGCTCTAGAGGAAGTGATTCTTAGAGAAGATATCTATTGGAAGTAGAAATGTCGTGAAACTTGGCTAGCTTATGGTGATAGGAAAACTAATTTTTTTTTATGCTTCTACTAAAATTGAGACATCTTATAAATAAGGTCATTTGCATTGAATCTTATGATGGGAAATTATAAGATGAAAGTGATATTGTTGCTGAAGGTATCTCCTTTTTCTCAAAATTGTTGACCAAGCAGCAAACTCAATGCTCTATCTCTTTTCTAGATTTTATCCCTCATTGTGTTTCTGAGGAAGACAATACTATACTTATGACTTCCTTTTCTTTGAATGAGCTCAGAGAGATTATTTTTTCCATGGCTCCAGATAAAGCCCCAGGGCCTGATGGGTTCACCATGCTATTTTTTTTAGAAATGTTGAGATTTTATTGGTAAATATATTTTATTAGCTTTAGAGGAAGTTAGGATCCATAAAACTATGTTGAAAGAGCTTAATCACACTTGGATCACTCTCATTCTGAAAAAAAGATAACCCTCTACCCTTTGTAGATATTCATCCTATTTCGCTTTGCAATTCCCTATACAAAGTTTTCACTAAGGCCATTTAAATGTGGTTGGCTAAAATCCTTTTGAAAATTATATCGGAAGAGCAAGGGGGATTTGTCCCCAGTAGAGAAACTCTAGAAGGTGTCATTTTGGCCCATGAAATTTTACACTCCATCTAATTACAAAATAAGCCTGCTATGGTCCTTAAGTTGGATATGATGAAACCATATGATCGTGCTGATTGAGATTTTCTCATCATGGTTCTCACGAAATTTGGTTTTCATAAAGACTGGGTAAAATGGATCTACGTTTGCATATCTTCTCCTTCTTTTTTGGTTATCATAAATGGATCTCCTAGAGGTTTCTTTTCATCTTCTAGGGGAATTCGTTAGGGGGACCCACTTTCCCCCTTCTTGTTTATCTTAATGGCTGAGGGACTTAGTAGATCCATATGTCATGCTAGACAGATGAGGCTTTGGAAGGGTATATCCTTATATGATGAATATGAATCTTATACACACAATATTTTTGCTGATGATACTCTTCTTTTTGGAGAAGCTTCCATTATGGAAGCCCGTACTATCAAAAAAGTCATAGATGAATATTTCATGGAATCTGGCCAATTATTCCAGCTAAGTCTATTTTTTTCTTAAATGTATCCCCATTAGTTCAACAACATCTTCTCAGATTTTGGGGCTTTTCATTGTAGGAGTTTCCTTGTCGATATCTGGGAGTTCCCTTTTATTCTGGGTCAGAAAAGCATCAATTTTGGGATAAAATTATTTCTGCAATCTCCCAGCATATTATTTCCTGGAAGCATAAGTGGTTGTCTTTATCTGGGAAATTACTTATGATTAAATAGTTTTTAAACAACATTCCCAGTTATTTAATGTCAGTATTAAATATGCCTAAACGCTCAATTGAGGAACTTCAATCCATCTTCAGGGATTTTCTCTAGGCAGATAATGTATCTCAAAAGAAAAAACAACCCCTCCTTTCTTGGAATAAGGTCTGCACTCCTAAATCTATCCAAGGTGCAGGTGCTAGGGACTTACATCTTCAAAATAAAGCACTGGGTGCGAAGTTGCTATGGAAATTATATCAAAATCTGAATTCCAAGTGGGCTAATCTTATGAGAACCAAATACCTTGATTTTGATGATCGAGAAAGGATCTTTACACCTTTATCTTTGCCCCAGGGGTCTGATATGTGGAATTTCATGTGCTCTTGTTGAGACCTCATCCTCCCCTCCTTATCTTGTCTAATTCATAATGGCACCAAAGCTCAATTTTGGGAAGATTCTTGGAATGGCCACATGCCCCTTGGCCATATCCAGGATTGGTATCCTCTAGATATTTATCTTAAAGAAGCATGGGGTGATCGTGTGTGTCATTATTTACACTTCCATGATGGTTTGGAAGTTTGGAAAGACCTTTCTGGTTTTAATGATGATTCAGGTCTGACATCAAAATTGTGTAAGGAACTTAGTTCTAGGATTATTTTCTTCTCTCCCCTACTTATTTGGCTAGGCTCTCAATTTGGTCAATATACGGTGAAGGCTGGTTATGAATATTTTTTTTTTATCAATCTTCCGATTCCTGGCCTGTTAGTCTATTGTGGGGAGCTGCTTGCCTCCCCAAGGTATGCACTTTTTCTTGGTTGTCCATCTAGAATAAGCTCCTTACTAGTATCAAGCTTGATAGATTAGGGATTATGACTGTCTTTCCATGTACTCTCTATGGTTACTTCATGGAAACTTTAGATCATTTATTTCTCCACTACCCTTTTGCTCTCGATTGTTGGTATTGGCTTCCTCGTAGGTTGGGCTTCTCCACAACTATTGGCTTTAATCTCTGCGCTCACTTTAAGGCGTAGTCCTTATTAAATAAATCTTCTACTTTTTCACCTCTCTAGGGAAGTGAGTCCTTCTATAGTTCTTTGGAATATCTGGCTTGAACATAATGAAAGAATATTTAGAAATAAGCCTGCTCCTTGGACATAGGTGATTAGCATAATTGAAAAGTATATTTCAGAAGTTATGCTATCATACCATTTAAATCGATTAAAAACAAAAAATCTTTTTCAAAGTGGGACTTTTTTATTCATGATAATTGGCCTCTTCTCCAGTCCCTCTCACCTCATGGCTGCCAATCTTCTAATTCATCCTCCTCTTCACGTATTTTGGCTATATAGTCTCCCCCTCCACCTGGGTTTTATAAATTGAATTATGATGGTGCCTCTAGGGGAAATCCGGGTATTTCTGGGGTAGGGACTGTCATTAGAGACTCTGATGGCAAGATAATTAAAGCCATCTACAAAAATTTATCTTCAGATTCCAATAATGTTGCTGAAATAAAAGCTCTCCTCCTTGGTCTCTCTTTTGCGATCTCAATGAATATTCCTAAGATTATAATTGATGGAGACTCAATGGTGGTTTATAATATAGTTTCCTCTAGAGAGACCTCTTGGAAGCTAAGGTATAGGCTAGATATGGTTCTAAATAAATTGTCATCCTTTCAATCTTTTGAACTGAATCATTGTTTTAGAGAGGCAAATATGGTCGTAGATTTTTGGCTAATAAGGCCATTGATGATCCATTCCCTTTGCAGGAAGTGGATGAGCAATCTCTTTCACATTTGGTATAGACTCTGTTATCATTTATTTTTCCCTCTCTTAAGGATTCTTGATTGTAACAAAGAATATGGATCTTGGGTTTTTTAACAACTTTAAAAATATGTGGCATTGCTTTGATCCTCATAGCCATTGGGATGTAGCAGTTTTGATGGAGATTATCTGTCAGGCTATATGTCAATGGTTATGAGGAAATATATTGATATTCATGAGAGCATTTGGAACATTTGTATGGTCCCTATAGCCATTATGATAAAGCAATTGGGTGGGTCTTCTCCTACCTGGTTTTATGGTAATAGTTATGGGGATAATATAAGGTATTATATATACTTTTCTTATACTTGCTTATGTAGGATGTGTCTTATTTGATTATTGGTCATGAGTGTCCTTAGTCAGTATTGTATATGGGAAGCTTCATTCTCATTTATGGTATTGATTAAGGGTCCTCATTTGATGGCATTACTGGCATACAATTATGAGAGGATGGTTTCTATTATTAAGAAAAGATGTGGCACTGAATGAATGCATTACTGGCATATAATACTAAGAAGCCTATATCTTGAATATTTGTGGTTTTAGATTAAAGGATTCATGGTTAATTAGTAATCAAACATATCATGCCTTTCATACTCACTAGATCTTTTCACTTGCTCTGATGGTTATTTCGACATAAATGAACCATATCAATTCATATGGCATTTACTACATTTGCTTTGTTAGTTGGTGCATTTTGGGCATGGTTATATCTTTTTTGTATTTGGTACTCTCGGCCCGTTCTGTATAACTTACTTTTTAAGTGGGATTTCTCAGTACTAAGCATAGACAATATCTAAATTTGGTAAGTGTCTGAAGGATATCTACTTAATTCTTCTTCTTTATTGGGGAGTATGATAATCTTCTAGGAAGTATTATCCATATATGAGATAGTTGGACAAAAATAACTCAATTTTATGATGCTGATGAGTCTCTTATGCCTTCTTGCAAACCAAGATTTCACTATCATTATCACATTTATGCTAGCTTAATATTGTTTATTTCTCATCCTCTGTTAGATTATTTTGTGTGTTTTATCCATATCAACATCACTAATATTGGTCTTAGCCAAATGTTGAGGTAGTGTTTTTGCAGATGTCTTGGATAGGGCTGTGAGCTCAACTATGTAGATCGACCCCACATTCCAAGGGTGACAAAATTTCCTTGTCTATTGAGTTATCATGTTTCCAGTGGCGGTTATTCTTTCAGGCATGATGGTGAATTTAGAATTTTATGGATGACATGCACTTTGTTGTTACTAAAAATTTTAGATTCTCTTTTTTTGGTATACATGGGGTTTTGGGCTTGTGAGTTAACTTCATTGTGGGTTTTGCTTCTGTTGGAGTAATGTACTGGGAATCAAATTCAATATGGGTATTTGGGGTTTTTTTTGTTTAGTACTGAAAATACTTCTGTTGTCTCCTCAGGAGACTTGTTTTTTAAGTTTATGAGCAAGACCAAAGGTTTTTTTAATTTGGTTCTTTCCTACCAGTGCTCGTTGAACCAGGGATGTAAAAAAAAACAATTTAAAAAAAATAAAAAATTTGTGGTACAAATTACCACTTTTACCCAAAAATAACATAAAAATAAATAATATTAAAATAAAAATAATAATAAATAACAGTAAAATAAAATTAAGAATATTAAAAATAAAACAATTTTAAAATAAAAAATAATAATTTTCCCTTGCATTTTTCATTTTCTTCATATTGAATGTAAGAATGTAATCGTGATAGATCTTCAATTCTTCATAACTCAAAACTCAAATTTCTAACCGTTACATAAAAATATCTAAATATGTAATACTTCAAAAAAATTAAAAAAAGCAAACAAAAAACATAAAAGCAGCTGCAGCTTACGCTTGACGAAGCAGGTTTTGGAAGGAAAAGTTTGAAAATTGCCGAGGTATTAATACGTGTCTACAATTTGCAAACATAAATTGCAAATGAATTTGAACGAGAGCCAGTGACAGTCATTGCATGAAAATCCCAAGCAGGGGCTTAAAATGGCCAATTACAGGATTGCTTTGCTCGTGAAAAGTTCTGCTTCTGCCGATGTATTCTTAGTTGTGCGCCAAAGTCGGCCACTGGCAATACCTTTGGACGATGAAACGCCTCAACATTGCTTTTCTGATTCAGATTTATGGGATATCCCTTCTTCTTCTTTATCTCCCAGACGTGATCGCGTCGCTTCAGATGTTGAATTTGCTGAAACAGAAATTGCTACCGCCGTCCAAAATGTTCTGGAGAAATTGGGCCTGCGTGGTTTCGATGTCTCGTCTTCTGCGCAACAGGTATATAGGGAAACATTTTAGCTATTTTATGTAAAATAAAACACCGGGGTTGAGCTAAATTTCAAAACCTAGAATTCTGTAGCCCTCATTGTATGTGTACAAAGTATTTGGTAAAGTGTCGTACATATTGTGGTAGAAGAGACCGGTAGATCAGTTTTAATTTTAGTAAATTTATTTTAAAAATCTTCATTGTCAAATTAATGGTTCTACCAGGGCTCCTCCTATGAGACCTAGCCGCTCTCACACCCACCTAGAATACAATGGAAATGAAGCTAAAGTTTAGCTCAGCTCGAGAAGACGATCGAGACAGCTTGAACTGTAAAACATATAAACCAACAGAAATCTATTATGACCATCCTTCGGCCAATTCGGCGGATTAGTTCCTTTCCCTACCCGTGAATGCAAGAAGTAGGCAAGTCACCGTGCAAGCGGTTAGCAGTTGAAATACGGCTGACTTCTTCTCCAAGGTCACTTTTCCCTTCTCGGTCTTCACAGACCCTGATTTTCAACCCAGGCTTTAAGTACAGACGCTTCTTGGAGCACATAAGATCCTCCCGGGACAAGGATGATAAAACACCCAGATTATTCTCCTTTTAAATGGCCCGAAGGCTATCCAAACAGAGGGGGACATTCTTACAGTAAGCTGCCAATTCTTCCTTCTGGTCATACATAGTCTGTATTTCTTTTCTCACGGAAAAAAATATGCCCTGCGCTCTGAGTTTCACCCTAGGCTTCAAGTACAGACGCTTCTTGGGGTGTAATAGACTCTCCCAGGATAAGGATGACAACGTGAAGATGTTAGGAATACCCATATTATTATCCTTATGAATGACCCGAAGGCCAACCAAACAGAGCGGGAGATCCTTACAGTAAGTTGCCAGTTCTTCCTTCTGTCATACATAGTCTGAATTTCTTTTCTCACGGAAAAGAATCCCCTGCGCTCTGAGTTTCACCCCAGGCTCCAAGAACACACGCATATTGGAGTGCACTAGTCCCTCCCAAGGCAAGGGTGACAAAGTGAAGATGCTAGAAACACTAGCCGGAGAACCTTACAATAAGCTCCCAATTGTTTCTTCCGGTCATACATAGTCTGAATTTCCTTTCTCACGGAAAAAATATCCCCTGCGCTCTGAGTTTCATTCTAGGCTCCAAGCACAGACGCTTCTTTGAGTAGACTGTCCCGGGACAAGGATGATAGAATGAATGCTAGAAACGCGCCAATTATTCTCCTTATGAATGAACGGAAGGCTATCCAAACAGAGCAGGAGATCCTTACAGTAAGCTGCCAATTCTTCATCTGGTCATAAATAGTCTGAATTACTTTTTTCATGGAAAAATTATTCTCTGTGCTCTGAGTTTCACCCTGGGTTCCAAGTACAAACACTTCTTCTAGTGCACCAGTGACCAGACCCAGGACAAGGATGACAAAGTGAAGATGCTAGAAACACCCAGATTCTTCTTCTTATAAATGACCTGAAGGCTATCCAAACGGAGTGGGAGATCTTACAGTAAACTGCCAATTCTTCTTTCTGGTCATACATTGAATTTCTTTTCTCACGGAAAAAATATTCCCTTCTATACTCCCTGCCAGCCCTTTTTTCTATCACGAGTTCATCTTCATCTGATTTTCCACAAGTAGCTTCTAGAAAGTCCATTCGTGGACAATAGAGTTCACCACTCTCCCCTTCAGCCTGTCCCAAAAGTCTGCTGCCATGGAAGCCGAAGACAAAGAGATGCAGACTTAAAATGCAGCCTTTGAAGGTGCATAAAACCTCTCCCCATGCATTAGGTGGCCTTAGAACCATTCCTTCCTAATGTTATGAAAGGTGCGCCTTTCATCTACAATGCATTAGCTGTAAGTGATGAAATCAGGAGTTTAAAAGAAGGAAATTGAGAATTGAATTGAATTACTATTCTAGTTTCCTCCATGTCAATTCATAGTTTCGTCCCTGGTCATTACTAAGACGTGTTCTCCAAAATCATCCTTCTCTACAAAGAACTGCAACCATTTACAAATGCTATGTTTCTCCCTAACAATGGCATCAAAATGATGAGCAAAATCCCACCATAAATATGTCATTTCTGGAACCTCCTTTAAAGTGCCACTGGTAACCACAAATTCTGATTAAACCAAAAAAGTACAGTTTACCCTAATCCTATTGAATGGTAAACATACAAGAAAAACAAATGCATGAATCAAAAAATTCATGGAAAAGGGAAACGGTAATGTAGGAAAGAGAGCAGACTAGGCTATGATACCCGTGTCTTTCCGTTGTGCTACTATGGGATTCCTCCTAGTAATCTGTAATATTCCCAAATAGGGATAGTAGAAAAACAACAATAACTCCAAAACAGGGCACAAAAACTTCCTAAATTTTATTTGCAGATAAGAAATCCTTCAACAATCTCAGATTTATATTCAGACAATTGATTTGATTTTTTCTGCTAATATAATAAATTCCTGAGAATAGAGAAGTTACAGGAAAGCACTCTAATTCTGCCTAGAAATTTCAGAAATGTTTTACATTGTTTTTCTTTTATTTTTTTGAGATGAAGATGATTAAAAGTATGCATATTTAGACACACATACCTTAGAAATGTCTTCAAACCTGTAATGTCCCCAATTTTGCTCACCTGGGAGTAAATAAGCTATTGATGGAATTTACGTTTATTAATTAAGTTTTACTTAATTAATAGTAATGTTGAGCTTATTGCATAGTTGGCCAAATTATTAAAGGGGGTTCATTTTATCAAGTTATTATGTTGGACGCCTAAGCCCCAAAGTGGGGGATTATAACAATTTAATTATTATTAATTAAGTTTACTTAATTAATAAAATGGAGGCTTTTTCAATTAATGGCTTATATCTTTTAAGCCTAAGTCCATGAATGATATTTTTATTAATTACTGGGCGGCATAAGTGAATGGGCGAACTTTATCAAACACTAAACTTTCAAATATTTAAATTTAATCTCTTATGCTGTGGATGCCTGGAGTCGTGACTTTCACGGTATGAGAATGGTGTATTATTGAAGCTAAATGACGGAATTGGAAGGAAAGAGTGTTTATACGCTGAGCTTGGGTTTGGACGGAAGGATCATTCTGCATGCTTTGATAATTTGTGAATTGGTTCTTGAGACAGGGGTTTGTGATATTCAACTGATAGAATTGTGAATTCCTATCAGTCTATCACACTTTGAATTGGTGAATCTACTACCAGTTAATTGTGCCGTCCTTAGCCTTGATTCAGAGATTATATTGTGCAGGAAAAGATCAAATGGTATGAAGGAGTTGGTGTGTTTGTTTTAGAAGTTGATGCCAAGCCAGGAAGCTGAATTTTATTTCAATACGCAGCCTCTATTGGAACTACATTGATTGTTTGTTTGCCGTGTGTGGGGTCTGAATGTAAGAACAAATCACAGCTTTGAGAGAGACCGTGTTTGACCATTTTGGCTGCCACTATTCTTCACACAGAGACGGCATCATAGTTATTGGGCAGTGGCAGATTTAGGGGAGCCTGTGTTGCAAGGGAAGGCTCGGTTTGTTCTTAAGGTGCAGACGTTGCAATTTTCCAGCCTGCACGTCGTCGATTTTTGGCATCCTAAACTTCTGCGATTACCTTACCTTCAGGAATATACATATATCGTCCAAGACATATTGCTCCAGGTTGTTTAATAATTTAAAATAGATTAGTTACATTCGTATAAGCTTGTAACTATATCCTTGCTTTGTAACTATGCTTGCATATATGAATGAATAAACCTGTGTGCATGGCTGAATTTAAATGTCAAATTTCCTTGCATTGTAATCATTTCAGTTTGTGTGGAAAAAATCCAAAAAAAACATATATTTGAAAAGACCCAAAAATCATATATTCTAAAACACCAAAATTTGCAAAAACATCAAACTCAAAAGAGAAAAGAAACTCAGAATTCAGTGCCTGTAGTGAAGCTAGAGCCGAGAGGGCTATTACAAAACCCTCGCTGTCCTTGCCAAAACTCCCTGACAACCAGTGCTACGTAATGTCCCACCCTTATTCTGCTCTGAATTTCTCAGTTTTGGTAGTTTGACAAATTGTCAAACAAGTGGCATGCAATCTGATTTTCTGATGTCTAATGCAATTTTTTGAGTTGTAGTGTATGTATGTTGTGAGTTTCCAATGCATAGATGTTTTTGCCATGATATGTAATAAATATTCTCATATACAACAAATAGCCAAAAAGCTAGCCACTCAAAGATTACTCGGAGAGAGATATTGTATCGCTGAGAACAAATAGCCAAAACTTTCACTGTGCTCTAGGCACACAATGATCATACACTTGATCTTCTCTCAAAATGTATGAACAGATTCTTTACTCACCCGACCCTGCAGGAACAGATAATCATCCTTCAGATCATTCAAACATGATCATAGCACCTGCAAGTCAGAACCTGATGCTCTACCAAGCGATCCTGCATGGTATACTTTTCGTTTCATATATTTCTGGACAAAATAGCCACACAAATACTATGAAACTTCTGGATGCAATAGTCATAGGTGTGAATACAAGGAGCAGTACCAATGAACGCTACTCAACGTTACCATAAAAAATACCAATATATGCTGCAAGAATAATAAAACTTCTCCACACAGAAGAAATGGCCCTCGCGACTCTTAGTCTACCGTAAACAAAAGAGCCGATAGACAATCTGCACGAAGGTGACCTTTGGATTTCCAAAATGGTGATTATTCGATAACCAACAGTTACGCCAGCATAAGGCAAGGTCACGTAAACTGACAGTTGTCAAAAAGACACGCAAGAATAAGATTCCAATAACCGCGCACGACCATTGCTCTTCGAAAACCGATATCCCACAAGAAGATAAATATTATGACTTTGCCGAGTCTATACAAGACTTCATCATGAAGAAATTGACTCATTTAATACCCTAAGCCAACGAGGAGATGACCAGCATATCACATACGGCACAAATCAAGGATAATTATGGTAGAATAAAGTTCGCAGGAAACAATGATAGCTCCTGCAGCTACCAAAACACTAACACCATTGTATTGAAATTTGAAACTCATTGAATTCAATAAGAAAATCTTGCTGTTCAGAACTTATCAGACTTCTAATTTTAATTCCAGTTCATATATTTGTTGTATATGTAATTAATTTCCCTTTATGTAATAAATATTCTCCAGTCTCGACTTCATCTCCAGTGCATTAATCACCTTGAATTCTCGAAATTTAACTCCCCCTGAATGTCATTTCTTATTCTTTGAAGAAATTGAATGCAAAGACAATCTGTATAGGTTCTTCCTCTTTGAATGCAATCTCTCATCATCCTGTTGCTTCTCGATCCGTCCTGGAAGCAATTTAGAGAGATTAGTAATAGACTCAAGCTATGTCCCGAAGAGAAATATATAGACTAATGCTAGAAGCATAAATGATTCAATATTGAAAAATTCATGATCAATATTCAAAGGTATAATCATAAAATACTTATCTCTTTATTGTTTAAACTTCCTCACAATCCACCAATTGTTCTTTCGCCATCACATAATTATAGTGCAGGTAGAGAATGTAAAATTCGAACACCAACTCAACCACTATAACCTGCTGCCTAAACTTTGCTTGTAAAATTCTGGTTCTAGATCTTTACTTAGACTCGCTCTGATACCATGTTAATGTTTTCGAACTATAGTACATAGAATTGCAATGTACTGAAACTCAAAACACAAAAGAACAAATTGCTCAAATATTTACCCTGGGAAAACCCTCCACTCGAGGGAAAAACCCAGCCACACTCGAAAAATAGATCCTTTATTGAATACTAAAAATAATGTTTCACAAGCTAAGACAAATGAATATCTTCTTCACTTAGTCTGTGATCACACAACAAACATTTACAGAGAAAGAAGTGCTTATAGTAATAATAGCTCTTTTGTAAGTCACTCAAATCACACCCCTGAATTTTCTATACGATGATTACAAATAAAGAGATAGAATCTCTGATTCAATTCTCAAAGACAAACATAGAATACTTGACATATACACTCGTCTCGCCCAAAGATCACACTAAATCTCTCATACACGGCAACATCCAATTACCGTTTGAACATCATGAACATGAACCTTTGATCTTCCAAGACACTTGACACTTCATCAAGCGTCGACGACAGTTACATTCTTTTCGGTTTCATAATCCCATTGATGACAGGAGTATGACATTTGGCATGCCAGCTAAACCTTTAATGGAGAGATCATTGAGAGATAATTATGTACTCAATACGAGCACCAAACACAAGCCACGGGAATGAGTAACCAACATCAACAACACTTCCATAACAATAACCACGGGCGGTGACAGATAAGCATAAAACGATTCATCTTCATAACCATTCGAACCATAAAAGAATGAAACTTTACATGGAAGGAAGAGAGCAAGGAGAGATAACATACTCCTTGAGTTGGAAATAACATTACTCTCAAACATAGAAGAACCAGAGCACAAAACTAAAGCTGAACAAGAGATACCCGATAAACAACATAACCAATGCAGGTAAGATGATGTCTCCTGAAGCTATCAAACATTAACAGGTTTGTCCCACTTGTCCATTCTTTTACTATCTTGAATGATGCTCATAAATATGAAGACACATTGCTATAAATTTTCCAAATTTGAACGTGTAGCTCTGAATTTCACTTTCAAATTTGCCTCCGAACTTGATAGACAGTAGCAACTCTTAAAATGATGTGATAGGGCTTCACAGCCTATAGATCTTCCACCGAAACACACCCCTTCATACTAGGGGGAGCCTATATGTCTTTTTGAAACCAAGGATACTCAAGGGTTGCAAAAGCCAAAGGTTGCAACAACAATCAATGAAAGACTAATAACATAATGAGCTCCAATGACCCTTGAATGTTATATAATGACTCCGAAAAGGAATTTCATCCCTTGATCCACTACCAACTAAATCTAGTGCTCCACATAAAAACCCTAAAAATGAGCCAACATGCTCCTTGAAATCCCACACTCCCTTGGCCTTTTTGGCACATACTTATGAAAATCACTTAAAAGTACATGTCACTCAAGTTATTTAACTTAAAAATGGGGAAAACTTAAGCCTTTAGGCTAGGATTCACTTAAGTTGCCAAAAAAGTACCCACGACTAAAAATCACTTAAGTTGCATAAAAGATGTGCCCACAACATAAGAATAGAATAGAGTACAAGCCTAAGGATTCACACTTACCCAATAATGCTCTTACTTCCTCTTCCTCTTCCACTTGGACAATCAAAGGAAAGGACAACTGATTCACCCGTTAATCCTCAATGCTTGAGTTGGGGACATCACATAATCCAATCTAGATGTTTTTCAGGGAGGAAGAGCAACACACTTCGCATTGCTTTTAATTTGATAAACTCCTGCTGCTTGTGTTTCTTTGAAAATGGAAAATACAATTTAGGAGAGATGACTTGATTTGCACACAATAGTCCTACATAAATTATTTCATCTGGACCCACAACTACTTTGGAAAATACTACTCCTAACCATGTCAAAAGACATTCAATTATTGTGTTAGGTGGCCTATTCTCTAAAGCAATTTTATTATGGCTATCAAACTTGCTTACACAAATAGTCACTCTCAAATATAATTAAAAATGCTCCATATAAGCACCTATTATTATGTTGACTTTATTACATTATGATTATATATTGAACGTGTATAGGTATTTCAAAATGTACGCAAGAATAAAGAGGCACATCTACTAATTTTCCGTGTCCTTTTTTTGGTTCACATCACCTGAACATTAGAGTTACAAGGAAAATCTCACCCTATGGTCAAAATGTTTCATGGTGTTCTTCTTTTGTAAGAACCACCTGTGGCTCTAACTTTGACAAACATTGAATTGTTTCAAGTTTGGATGTTTGACAATTTGTCAAACACTTTACAGGCAAGCTCTGATACCACTGTAAGAACCCCTGCAGGTTCTAACTCTACCAGACCACTAAATTGCTATGCAAATGTTATATTTGTTTTGAGATTGTGATAATATATGAGTTTTCTTGAAATTTTTAAATAGATTGCTAGGCAAGAAACAATAACATTGCAAGTATAAAATATTCTAGAAATGAAATAAAATTGCAGTGATTCTTTTTTGAGCAATGTATATAAATATATATATATTTGCAATGCTTTTCATTAACCATTCATACCCGGAGGTTCTCAAGCTTTATTATAAAATCTAGAATTTGAACAATGTAGA
Source organism: Thuja plicata (assembly GCA_018584345.1). NCBI lineage: Eukaryota > Viridiplantae > Streptophyta > Pinopsida > Cupressales > Cupressaceae > Thuja > Thuja plicata. The sequence continues at coordinate 394,019 of MU224441.1, forward strand.
TCGAATTATGAAATTGTCTGGAAATGATTCCCACAACAAACTTGCAGCTCGAAACCCCTTGGAATTTGCCGAGGAAATGCTGTGTGGTGGTATTACAATGATTTGCGGCAGCCTTACACTTCCTATCGTGGCCTCTATTTGGTGAAATTGATCCACCCAAATACCATAGATGACCTGCAAATTTTATTTGTTGAATCCGTTACCAAGCGCATTAAACCCTACGCCCATTTTATGCACACTTGGCTACTGTTAATTAGCCGATGAGTTAACACAATTCACCAGCCTCTATCACTGATTCAAAGTGTTAATAATCATGCAAGAATGTCCCAATCCCTGTTGATAAAAATCGTTGAAACCCTCAACTAGTCTCTCACAACATAAAATGAATTTCCTTGGCAAGAAAATATGGTTCGATTTTCTTCATGAAACAATAGATAATCCCCTCAACCCTATCGAACCAGAGGCTTCAATCAGACACTTTGTATAACTTAAATGTACTTTGGCAATGCAAGCCGACCATATTTCAAATATTTGAAATAATATAAACAATAACCATTCCCACTTAATATTGGCGCCATGACATAGCTCATTTAATTCAACATTAAATAACTTGGTTATAAATATAGTTTTAAAACCATATTATTAATCAAGTTAGACTTAATTAATAATCGCTAGATCATTAATAAATTCAAAGCACCAAATAACCAAGCCAACTCCACAATTCAAAGACAGAGCCTGCGCCAGAATGTCCTGCCAGAATACTAACTGACCAATAATGGACTTACTATTAATAGTAAGTTCCTATAAATGAGAGCTCTGCAAATGTTCCACAACTCGAAACTTATACCACTGCTCAGGTGCCCTACTAAAAGTAGAAACCATGACTACCCCAAAATAGACACTTATTATAAATAGTAAGCTGTCAATCTGACTCAAACGAAGAGCAATCCTGAACATTACAGACCTCCGGAGTGAAATTTGACCTCTGACTCCGCCAAGCGGGCCCTCTATCCCTCTGATTAGCCTACGAGGGTTAAATAATAGGCCAATCTTTCAAGCACTGATGCCCTAAAAAATGGGGACATTACAATTCGCCCTCCCTAAGATTGCTTGTCCTTAAGCAATCACAACTGCAAAGAAACTCCATTGCCAAGAAAATCTAAAGGAAGACTGAGAAATGTCCCACACTGCAACAACACTGTTGAAGCACTAGCATAACCACAACTGCATAGAAATGAACAACCACCCATCTGCTCAATCTCTGTGCACTGAAACTGTGCATCTGAAACAAATCATGTACATGAAGATCAAAGGTTAAACTGCTTGTAACCCACACCATGTATACACTGCAATACACCCAAGTGAAGTCAAATTGGAATCCCGATGCACACAAAGGATTCCACCTCACGCTGAAAAATGTGCAACCACATATGCCTGAATCTCAAATCCAAAATAGAAGCCTGCCAAGATGAACACTCCCAGACTTCTGTTGTTCAACCCTGATCCCAACTTCATACCATAAATGGTGAAGGAATCTAATGGGACCCATCCAACCTGCAGTGCTAGCCCTGTCACCACCTGGATCCCAGTAGAGATGAAATTCACATCCATCCACAGCAAGGAAGAATGAATATCCGATACCATTTGATAGACCAGAGGCAGAACTCCTTGCACACCCTACCAATCTGCTCTGTGTATGAAGTCCATTTGTGCAATAGGGACAAGTATCCCAAAAACAGCACTACCATAACCCAAATATCCATCCTCTGTAAAACCATCATGGATATGCTGACCCTGCAAGTAGCCTCCTGCTAATTTGCGGATATGCTGACCCTGTAACTAGCCCCATCAACTGCAGATGGAGAAAACCCATCCCATAAAGGATGGTATAAACCTGGAGCCAACCCACACTAACTTGCAACCAAATCCTCAACCTGTGCATCAAAAGAGAAATGATGAGCGCTCCTCACTGTGTAATTACGGTAGAATGCTCCAATCTCTGTCAGAGGCTCATCAAAATCAATCCGAGAATCAAGAGATGTCTCCAATCTCTGACTCTGAATAACTGGTTGGGCAGGATCCTGGGTAACCCTCTTAGCAAACCCAACCACAAAATCCCTGTGAGGAAGCATTGTAGTCAAAGTATCTACAACCTTTCCCACTAAAACCCGAATACCGCGAGAACTTTGGATGAGAGTACCCTCAGAGGCCCCAAAAGGTCCCTCCCGCAATTCCGGACTCATAAATGACTCTATGCAGTAGAAATTATATGAAGAAGCATCAACTTGCTCCCCTGCAATCCACAACTGATCCCTCTGAAACCGTGGCCCTACCAATTGCCTATCGCTATCAACTGTATGAGATGAAGTAATAGATTTGCTTCTCGCAGAGGAAACAAATCACCATGAGAGCTCGTCACCAAATCAAATGATACCCTACCCATGTCTTGTGAATCAGAGGGAGTATTGTCAGGAACTGACACACAACTCTGTGATGAATCCACTACTGCTACCTTGAGTCTCCCGACAACCTATTCTGTATCATCTGTCATCGTGCTAACTACTAGAGGACTTGGTACCACAAGCTCTCTGCAGTCCTCCACTGATGCACTCACCTCCTCTGTATCTACTTCACCTGTACCAAGGATGGATGTAACTGTGTCCCCAACACATCCATCACTGTAGTCCTTGGAAGCCGACTCACCACCAACCACCACTATATGTAGGTGAACTCGATCTGTGGCTGACGTAGACTGTACTCAACCAACTCCACAATCACCTTCCCAACTGCATCTGTGACTCCTGAAGAGCCAACTGGGTACTCTCTAACACCCCAAATGTTGCCTTAAGCTCATGGATGAGCTCAACTACCTCCTTCTCTTTCCCTAACAATGCCTCGTAACAGGTGTCCCCCGCTCAAGCAGGTGTTCCCTGTCAGCGAACAACTGTACATAACTCCGCCTCAAAATTTTGATAGCCTCTCGAAGCTAATGAATCTCTACTAGGGAAAGATAGCTACCACCGTGCTCATCTAACATAGGAGCACCCCAACTGTAAACATCCAACAACTGTCGAATAGCATCATAATGCTCAAGAGCTGAAGAAATATCTCTATCGCTCACCCTCAGCTATCCGGACACAAGATGTCTCTACATGCCCTGGCTCCCTTGTACACTCTCTGTCTTACTAATCGCATTGTGGTAGGAAATTGTATCTACCAGACTCACCTCACGATCACTCTCCTCATGTGCGCTAACAACCTCGCACATGTCAACCAACGAGGTACCTCTACAAATACCTCCTTTGAAGAAGTGGAAGCCACTGCTGTATCAAACTCCTGGCACACATCTACTTCCTCATTCTCATCCGCGAGTCCTTGTAAAACAGGATCCCGGGACCCATCATTATTAGATGACAACTCTGAGTCAACACTCAATGTCTGGAATGATAAACCAAACTCATTGCAGCACACATCATCCTCATACCAAACATTAGAGGTATCCACAACGCGAGAATTAAATACGTTTAACGGAGACTCCTCTGCATACATGACTCAATGTCATCATGTGAATCAACAACATTGGGGCATGAATCTACATCATCTGACTCCTTCGTAACACTCAAATCACGAGTGTCATCACTGGGTAGCTCCATGCTCACATCCTCTATACCAGAGAAGACTGCTGTCTCCTGCAGTCACCCAACACTATGACTTGCTGCTATAAAAATCAGAGCTGTCAGAACTCATATCCTCCTCGCAGTCCTCAAAGACAACACCATCATCTAAAGAATCAGATTCCATAGTGGCATCAACAACATCTTCCACACTCACACTATCCACAACATCATCAACATGCTCACATAAGGGACTCCTGTCCTAAAAATCAAACCCTATAACACTAGTACTTCTACCAACTGATGTAAAGCTGCCATCAATGGTAGTGAACATGTCATCAACCTGTTCCGTGTGACTAACTCTGATATGCTCAAGATGCTGACTCAGTACCACTGTCCGCTAACAAGTCAGTCACATCCACATGTCCCTGTAAAGAGTCTCCAACATCATGTGTACAAATAGGACTAGTGGCTGACCCACTAAGTACAGGATCATCTCCACAATGATCAGTAGCTGCTGAAAATTCATCATGAAGATTTATGGATGCCTCACTATAAAGATCTCGCATCTCTCCTCCACTCTTTTTTCATTTAGAGGACTTATTGAAAAAGGAAACCAAAATTTTTGTTGCCTTATCAATAGTTGCCGGGTCTGAGAGTTTCGCATTTAGCCTTTCCTGAGTTTGCCTCAGTTTGTCCATTTCTTTCACAATGACATTTTTTTGCTTTTTGAGATTAGTCATACTGTTCAACTAGTTTCCATCTTTTCCTGATTTCCTGTATTTGTCCATTATTGAAATAACAAGAGTGTTGATTACTCCAAACAATGCGTGGACTCAATGGTTTCCACCCAACAGGATGGCAGAAAACCGCTCTGATACCACTGTATGAACCCCCTGTGGTTCTAACTTTGACAAACACTGAATTGTTTCAATTTTGGATGTTTGATAATTTGTCAAACACTTTACAGGCAAGCTCTGATACCACTGTAAGAACTCCTGCAAGTTCTAACTCTACCAGACCACTAAATTGCTATGCAAATGATATATTTGTTTTGAAATTGTGATAATATATGAGTTTTCTTGAAATTTTCAAAGAAATTGCTAGGCAAGAAACAATAACATTGCAAATATAAAATATTCTAGAAATGAAACAAAATTGCAATGATTTTTTTTTGAGCAATGTATATAAATATATATATTTGCAATGCCTTTCATTAACCATTCATACCCGAAGGTTCTCAAGCTTTATTATAAAATCTGGAATTTGAACAATGCAGATCGAATTATGAAATTGTTTGGAAATGATTCCCACACAAAACTTGCAGCTCGAAACCCCTTGGAATTTGCTGAGGAAATGCTGTGTGGTATTACAATGATTTGCGGCAGCCTTGCACTTTCTACCGTGGCCTCTATTTGCTGAAATTGATCCACCCAAATACCATAGATGACATGCAAATTTTATTTGCTGAATCCGTTACCAAGCACATTAAACCCTACGCCCATTTTATGCACACTCGGCTACTGTTAATTAGCTGCTGAGTTAACACAATTCACCAGACTCTATCATTGATTCAAAGTGTTAATAATCATGCAAGAATCTCCCAATCCTTGGTGATAAAAATCGTTGAAACCCTCAACAAGTCTCTCACAACATAAAATGGATTTCCTTGGCAAGAAAAGATGGTTTGATTTTCTTCATGAAACAATATATAATCCCCTCAACCCTATCGAACCAGAGGCTTCAATCAGACAATTCGTATAATTTAAATGTACTTTGACAATGCAAACCAACCATATTTCAAATATTTGAAATAATATAAACAATAACCATTCCCACTTAATATTGGCGCCCTGACATAGCTCATTTAATTCAACATTAAATGACTTGGTTATAAATATAGTTTTAAAACCATATTATTAATCAAGTTAGACTTAATTAATAATCGCTAGATCATTAATAAATTCAAAGCACCAAATAACCAAGTCAACTCCACAATTCTCAGACAGAGCCTGCGCTAGAATGTCCTCCCAGAAATAGTAACTGACCAATAATGTACTTGCTATTAATAGTAAGTTTCTTATAAATGAAAGCTCTGCAAATGTTCCACAACTCCAAACTTATACCACTGCTCAGGTGCCCTGCTAAAAGTAGAAACCATGACTATCCCAAAATAGACACTTACTATAAATAGTAAGTGTGTCAATCTGACTTAAACGAAGAGCAATCCTGAACATCAAAGACCTCCGGATTGGAAACTGACCTCTGACTCTGCCAAGCGGGCCCTCTATCCCTTTGATTAGTCTGCGAGGGTTAAATAATAGGCCAATCCCTCAAACACTGATGCCCGTAAAAATGGGGACATTACATCTTTAATCTCAGAGCAAGGCAATGTACACCAAAAGTTTCNTAAATAGTAAGTGTGTCAATCTGACTTAAACGAAGAGCAATCCTGAACATCAAAGACCTCCGGATTGGAAACTGACCTCTGACTCTGCCAAGCGGGCCCTCTATCCCTTTGATTAGCCTGCGAGGGTTAAATAATAGGCCAATCCCTCAAACACTGATGCCCGTAAAAATGGGGACATTACATCTTTAATCTCAGAGCAAGGCAATGTACACCAAAAGTTTCCAATAAGATAATTGTTGACAAGAAATGATGTTTTTTCTAAAGCTCTATGTTGCATGTCAGCCGTCCTCTTCTCTAAACAGGCTCACGGCTTACCTCTGACACGCCTCTCACTTACCCGACCCAACTGCAGATAATAAATCATTATTCTCTTTTCCATCTAAGGCATTTTCCATGTCTATTCATCCCTTGTCTATCTTCATACTTTTAAATCAGTGCTTAAAATACATTTATTATTGTCAAACCAAGGGAATAGGAGATATTTATTCATGTACCATTCATGTCTCTGGTGGTGATTAATGTGCCACTTTCATTCACAATATGTCATGCTATTTATGCTGCCTTAATATTACCATCTTATCAATCATTTTCTTCCTTAAAAGCCAATTTCTGTATCACATCCACTAAGCTGCACTAACACGGGAACCACTTTAATGTGAGGGGGACTCTCACTGTGTTTTGAACCTTGATCATCATCTGCTTAAGTATTCACATGTCCATCTTACTGCTAGAACAAAAACTAATGGACTCGAGGAACATGAAAGTGATTTTTCGTGACCCGAGGTTACATGGATTCAAAACAAGTTGGCAAGAGATTTTCTTCTTCAATATACAAAAGCCATTGAACATTTTGATGGTGGAGTGGGAGTGTTACTGAATAATTATTTTTATTTCAATGCTAACATGTGTATCTAGAGGTTTAAGAGTTTGGTTGAATATGCAGAATTCGTTCTGAATCTTCAAGAGACAGAATTGTACTTTCAACATAGAATATCTTTATCTGTTGAAATAAGGGTTAGTAGATTGAATTATAATTAACAGATTATATTTTTCTTTATTTGTAACTGAAGATCTGCAGTTCAGTCTTTTGGTCTGACCACACATTGTCACTTATGAATGGGCATTGCAGATTCTCATGCAGATATTCAGAGCCAAGTGCATAACCCAACCATGGCGTTACTGGAAATTAGTTGAAGAGGCTGACTTTGGACCTGGAATTCCTACTAATACGCTTTTTTTCATGACTGAAGTCAAACCAGATGAATTTGTTTTATCAGGTAATTTCATATAGGTTATCGATTGTCTCAAGTTCATATAAGAAATATCTTAGCAGTACACAGCTACAGTCCATGGCATTTTAGGGATGGGAATGGCAGTCTTTGGGGGAAGGGGGTTTGGGGATGACTCGAATACACAGACAGACAGACAGACAGACATGGATACTCAAATTTTTACAAGTTCAACTATACAAGACATCAAAATTTAAGTTTAGACATTCTGTATCAAATTTGATATTATAATTAAATCAAAGATTCAAATTTAGTTGAAGTGGCTGATCAATGATAAGTAATAGTAGTATAGAAGCAATCAAATTATTTTTTAAATTTCAGATTTCAACGTTCAAACTCAAAGTTTCTGATAGAGCGAACAGTATAAAAATATATAATACCTTCAACTATGCCACCTCCGGGCTATCAATATCAGAAGAGTTGTTTGAATTAGAGCCACATTGTATATCAAGCTGTAGCTTGTCGAATGGAACCCTGACCAATCCTAACAGTTCCTTCTCATTAATTTGTTGTGGACAGTTAGGTCCTAAGGGCATGGACTTTTAGATGCAAATGACATACAAAATCAAAGTTATACTTGTTGGCGTCTTCCAACTGATTACGTGAAACATTCTAAAGATTTGCCAACTTTCATATCAACAAACCTCAGGACAGTTGTCATGTCCCTTTATTTTAAGGGAATTGTTTTGTATCTTGGTCCGGTCCTATATGTAACTTGTGGACGTATTTGGGCCACTGATTTGAACTTATATTGGGGCCGACTTGTTTGTTGATGGAGTTCGGAACCTCATAGTTATTAGGCTCCCTTGGAGCAGCTGTAATCATTGATCATCTATCTCTTTGTTTGTATTTGCAGTTCCAGTTGGAATTGGGTCTCTGGTTTGCAGTTTTAGAGGTGCAAGATCCTCCCTAGTATGCCGGGTTCGCCCAAATTTGTGAAGTCTTCAATTGAAGACAAGTTTGTGTAATAATTGGAGATATTCTATACTATTAGAAATACATTCATCCTATTTGCAGCAGTTCATCTCTGGTATATGCTCTGTGTCAAAGTTTCATCCTATACAGTTGCGATATATTATTGACAATAATATATTAGAAGATCTTGGTCAAAGGCTTGAGGATTTAAGACACTACGATATACTAAAAGGATTCCTATGGCACTCCAGTTATCGGAAGCTGCTTGCCTAGTTGGTGCATTTTACCTGCATATTGTAATTCAATAAGGAACACCTTGGTTGTATTTGCAATTGTTGGTATATTGTTTACATCGCTATCCACAAAGGTGAAACGTAACGGAAGAAGTGAGAACAAATGATATCATTTGCGGAGCACTGCATGAATGATGTTATCACAATTTATTAAAGTGCCTGTGGAATATAAGCCACAAACGAAGAAAATAACTTGTATGTGGGGTCCGATTTTTGAAGATTAATGAAGCATTAGTTTTTTAAGGCAAGGCGAAATAGTAATAATATTTGGGTCAAACATTGAGTCAATGATTATATCCTCGATTCTTGTGGGTATTCCATTTGAGGACCTTTGTGGATCGTGAAGCATACTAACCAGCTTTGGAACGATTACCAATTGCAAAGGTTATGGTGTTATAAGTACCACAGGATTAACAATCTTTATCACATGAGGAATATTTGATAACTTAATCTAGAGGATGTCAATGACTTGTTGTTGTAAGTTGCCTACCATAGGATCGAGGTGTTAATATTTGTGTTGGGCGGAAGTTAATTAAGTGGAAGACTTGTCTATTCCACGGTGGCAGAGACCCATCAGAATCAATATCGTTGAAGATTGTCAAACTATTAAAGTTATCCATACAAGGAACAACATGAAATGACATCTCTATTGAATCATTGTATTGAGGAGCAAATCATTGGAGGTATCTTTTCAATGCAATACACAGATCGATATTTGGAATCGACAGAGATATTGCATAGATTGATTTCATAGTGTGCTCACGATCTATATCTCAGGCAAAGGACTAGTCCTCTATTTGGTGAGTTTATTGGAGATCGCATACACCAATAAACAATATCAATGACACTCCAGTAGTGGACACTCCAACGCATAATATTGGAGGCGACAAACCATAAAGACATCGAGTGTGTGTGGTTCTCAGTCAAGAGAGCTTTGACTGTAGAGTGAGTCTCATAGGAACTTGGAACAAACGATATTCAGTTGCAGGATCACCTGAACGAGCTTCAGGCAAATATCCACAATAGGGTGTGAGTAATGTGGATACTTGGCTTATCCCCATTGGAGTCAAAACAATCAATATACCCAGAAGGACTAATCTGCCAATATAGAAGGTCTGTATTTCATTATTAGTTCTGTGTATTATTGAGGAGACTACATTAGCTATAAGTTTATTTAGTACTCTTTGCAAAGCAAATCATATGTTTTTCTATAGGCAAATTGTTCAACAAAATCATAAAAAGGGGAAAGTGAAAAATCAAGGTAATATCCATTGGGTACGCTATAGTTGTATCAGAGCTGGTGATCTTGGCAGTCTGTCAAGAAGTTCAGGTTGTGGATCACAATATGGTGCCTAGTGATGGCTAATGGTGGGTGAAGGCACTATGAAAAATTGGTGAGGAGCTCAGGGGTGGTGTTTAAATATACCATTGGATATACTAGTCACCTTCAATGTCATTGCAACTGGCCCTTTCCCCCATTGAGATCACCTTATGACAACCACTGTTGTTAAGACACCCTGACAAGGGAACCAAGCTATTGGCTACTTCATGCCTAAGCGAGATTTTGAGAATCTTGGCCTCTCAAGCACCGTATGATAATGACATCATGAAGGAGATATTACACTTTGTAGTAGACAACTTTCAAGGTCTCGATGACAACGATTCAAGTAGGATTACCATACTGGAGATCTTTGCGAAAGTCAGAGTGTGTAACTTCATCTTGGCTTTGGAATTTCAGAATTTGATCTACAATATGTTTCATCACTTCTTGGTCACAATCAAGGAGTATCATGATAATGAGGTTTTTGCGGCTTTGGAGAGCATTATGATCTTGTGTATTGAGGAGATGGATGTAATATCCCAACCTATCATATCTATGCTATGGGCCGTTCATAATCAAGAATGCATTTCTTCTATTGTAGAATGTAGATTGGTCAATAATATATTTAAGGATCGTGGGGCAAAATTGAAGTCTCACTTGCACAAGGATGAGGAATTTGTTAACAACAATAAGGGTGATGGACTACATCAAGATAATGAATACATATTCACATTGTCACTTTAGCCGCAAGAGGATAAAAACAAGCAAGAAACTGTTCCAATGGTAATTGCTTAATTTTATTCAAAGAATAAAATGTATATATATATGCAATTGCAAAGATGATGTTTCCTTAAGAAACAATAAAAAATTGAAGACAAAATTAGAAACTATTTAATCAAACTAATATTACAATATTGACCATTAAATAACTAAATATGCAAATATTATTCTAATACCCTTCCGTAATGGTCCATCTATCAACTACACCAAGTTACCCTCTAAATTTTTACAAATTTGTCTGGGCCCAGAGACTTGGTGAGAATATCTGCAGTCTGATCCTCAGTAGGAACATACTGCAACTATATTGATCCATCCTCTACAAGCTTATGGATGTAATGATAGTGAAGCTCAACATGCTTGGTCTGCTCATGGAAGACTGAATTTTTGGTTAGTTTGAGCACCCCTTGATAATCACAAAAGAGAGGTGAAGGATCTGCTAGAGTCATGTGCATATCAGAAAGCATCCGTCGAAGCCAAATTGCCTCACAAGCTGCTTTGAGAGTTCCTCAACATTCTGCTTCATTAGAGGAAAGAGCTAATGCATGTTGTATCTTGATGGTCCATTTGATTGCACCCTTTCCTAGTTAGAAGACGTACCCAGATGTAGACTTCCTCTCATCAACAAAAGCTGCCCACTTTGAATTTGTGAAACCAATAAATCTAGGATCTTTACTTATGCCATACAAAATGCCAAAATAAAAAGTGCCTTTCACATACCTGAGCACATACTTTGCTGCAACCCAATGTACATGTTACCCAAATTTTTCACATGCGGGATAGCAGTCATAGCATTTAAAAATTTGCATGAAGAAACATCTCTTTGACATTACTGTTTAGCCAATGCAAAAGAAATACATTACTATTATATTCATATTT
>MU224441.1:408634-426460 GCA_018584345.1 Thuja plicata
AAATAGGAGCCGGCCTAGAATCCGGAGACTCTTCCTCATCCATAGTTCACCCACAACTAGAGGAAGTTTCCATTGTGAGGATGGAATTGTCGTGTAGCCCTAATGCCTGAGTTAGGGTGACAATTCTGAGCCTGAACAGTACAACTCTAAGAGCTGTCATGAAACGAGAAATGTAGCTCACAACAAAACTGAGGTCAGGTCTAGTGGCAGTGAGATAGATGAGTCTAGACGTCCACTAGCTTCCTGAACGTGGATTCATCTACCATAGGTGAATTTGTCATGGTGGAAAAATTCAACCCTTTCTCCATAGGTGTGAAGACAGTTTGGCAATCTTGAATACTAAATTTTTCTAGCAGACTCCTGACATATTTTGACGGAGACAAAGGTATTGTCATTTTTCTGTTGAACTTCAACACCTAAGCAGTAATGTAGAAGTCCCAAATCTATCATGTCAAATGACTGACACAAACTCTGTTTGATCTGTTCGATCATAAGTGTTGAACTACTAATAATAATCAGATCAACAACATAGATGACAAGTAGAAGAATAACATCACCTGTAGTTTTAACATACAGATTGGAATTAGATTGACTCCTCTGAAAGCCTTGATCACTGGAATACTCATGAGGTATTAGGGATCCTGGAGTGACACTTACTATTTGTAAAGAGGTCCAAATGTGAATTTGGGATGTCTGAAATCTTGTACTTGGGTTCCGTCATCAGTGCCCGAGGGGTCTAGGTGCATCAGGAGAAAATTCAGGCAATTCTTGATTGGCTCACAACCATAACACTCATGGAGCTGCATGGGTTCTTCAGACTGTGTAGTTATTACAGAAGATTTGTGAAAGGGTTTTCACAGCTAGGAGTACCACTGACAGACCTGATGAAGAGGGGGCTTTCCATTGGGATGAGCAGGCACAAAAAGCCTTCAAAAGATTGAAGGAAGTCATGAGTACGTGTCCGCACCTGTCACTACCAGACTTCACTCGACCCTTCGTCTTGGAGTGCGATGCATCGGGAGAAGGCATTGGAGCGGTGTTAATGCAAACCGTTACACCATTGCGTTCGAGAGTGGGAAAGTCTCGGTAGCCGAACGCCTGTGGGGGCTTTCCATTGGGATGAGAAGGCACAACAAGCCTTCGAAAGATTGAAGGAAGTCATCAGTACGTGTCCGATATTGTCACTACCAGACTTCATTCGACCCTTCGTCTTGGAGTGCGATGCATCGGGAGAAGGCATTGGAGTGGTGTTAATGCAAACCGTTACACCATTGCATTCGAGAGTCGAAAAGTCTCGGTAGTTGAACGCCTGTACTCAATCTATGATAAGGAGATGCTTGCCATCATGCACGCACTGGCTAAGTTCCGACAATATCGGGTTGGAGCAAAATTTGTTGTGCGAATTAATTATGAGGAGATCTTTGCTTCGACAAAAAAGATGAGCACCATCAGATTAATCCTAGCCATGGTAGCTCAGTGTGGCTGGAAAGTCCATCAAATGGACGTCAAGAGTGCCTTCCTAAACGATGAGTTACAGGACGAGGTTTACATGACACAACCTCCTAGATTCAAGGTTGTCGGTAAAGAACACCAGGTACTCAAACTGGTGAAAGCACTAAATGGCCTCAAATCGGCTCCTTGGGCATGGTATATAAAAATTGACAAGTACCTCACAGATCAGGGTTTCCAGAGGAGTCCTGACTCAAATGTGTATGTCAAGACTGCTAGTAGTGACATCATCCTTCTGGTTATTTATGTTGATGATTTGATTATCACTGGCCGCTCGACATCTTTGATTCAAGAAATCAAACAGAATTTATGCCAGTCTTTTGACATGATTGACCTTGGGCTTCTACACTACTGTCTAGTTATCGAGGTTTGACAAAAGTCACATGTCATCTCTATCTCTCAGTCTAAGTATGCACGGGCTCTTCTTGACAAATTTAGAATGCAGGACTGCAAACCGACATCTACACCTATAGAGTTTGGTCTAAAGTGGTCTGCCAAATCTGGTTCTCCCATTGAGAATGAATCCGTCTTTAGACAACTAGTGGGCGGTTTGATCTATCTCACCACCACTAGAACTAATCTCAGCTTTGCAGTCAGTAACATATCTCGCTTCATGACAACTCCTACTTCAGATCATTGGGCTGTAGTGAAGCGCATCCTGCGCTATGTTAAGGGCACTCTAGACTTTGGTATCCTCTACAGACGAACCAAAGATCCCCGATTCATTGGTTACACAAACTCGGATTGGGGAGGCTTTGTTGATGACAAAAGGTCCACTTCTGGTTATGTCTTCAGTTTGGGCACAAGTGTTATCACTTGGACCAGTAAGAAGCAACAAGTAGTATCTCTTTCCTCAACATAAGCTGAATATCAAGGAATAGTCAAAGCAGGTTGTGAGGCAGTTTGGCTTCAAAGGATGCTTTCCGACATCCATATGCCTTAGGCAAGCCCAACACCCCTCTTCTGCGACAATCAATGGGTGCTCAAACTTGCCAAAAATCCAGTCTTCCATGAGCGAACTATAAGCATATTGATCTTTATTGTCACTTCATCTGACAACTTGTTGAAGATGGATCCATGGATTTGTAGTATGTTCCTAGAACAGACCAGACTGTCGATATTCTCACCAAGTCACTCCTTGATAAATTTGTTAAGTTGAGGGAGTTCCTTGGTGCAGTTGACAGATTGACCATTAAGGGAGGGTATTAGAATAATATCTCCAAAATCTAATTTATTATTTCTTTTAATGGTCAATATTGTGTATCTTGTAAATATTAAAATGTTTCTAACATTCTTTTATTCTTTCTTTATTAATATTTCTAATAACATCATCTTCGTAATCTATATATGAACGTCTTACTCATTCATTAATCTATTCAATTATTTTACGAATAAAATTGAATTTTATCAAAAAGTGGTGTCCAATGCATGTGTACATAGTGATCAATATATTACTATATACCTTATAAATGAGGTTTGAGACTCAATCTACATGCTATAGTAATACACGATTGTGTCCATTGGGCTCAAACTAGTGGTCAACATATATTTCACATGTGTGTGGTGCCATGGAGCGAGGTTAACCTTCATGCACTTTGCTTGGTGTTGATGTGAGTTTTATTCCACTACAACATGCAGAATGAAATACCCCAATGTTTCAAAGTGAAACACTTAGACACTCAATCCTCTCTTGAATAAGGTCACTTCTCATGTTAAGATTGCAAAGTAAGATCATGAAATGACTTCAAGGTTTCTTCTATCGTGGACAATCGCTCAGTTGAAATGATGTGATTTGTTGGTAATCACTTAGGGGACTGACGTTGTTTCTCAAGGCTTGACAACTTCTTGCACTTCTAAAGATTTGGCTTCATAATGTGCAATGAAAATATAGCCTTTTGATTTTCCAATTCTCCTTCAACTTAAACTTAAACTGAACTTCTACTACTCCTAACTATGAATGCAAGGAAGTATGGATGACGTGGACTCTACTAAATGCTGTTTTATCGGTGACTTCCACCCACCTAGTGCAAGCTTCTAAGGTATACTTAAAGATTTTCAAATCAATATTTCCTCTTCAATCCCATCAAGTGGATGCAAACTGAAGATTAGATATCAATTGAAGTTAGGTGCTTTTGATCACTAGCTTACCATACAAGGCACACTTACAATCAGCAAGAGGCTAGTGACCTAGTTTAAATCGAATCAAGCAAGTAGGCATCCACAATTACTTTCATTCAACTAAATTGCTTAAGCGAATTCTATTCTATCTCAACACCTTGAAATTGAAATCTATTCTAAGCGAGGATGAAGATAACCATGCAATAATTCAAATTTGATCAAAACTAGTCATTGTGCAAAACACAACAATGATAAGTAGAGCAAATTTGGCATTATCTTAGCAACAATTTTCCAACATCTCTCTCTACAAATGATGTGAGCAAGCATTTATATAGGGGCTTCAGGTAACATGAATGGCCAAGATTGATTTGAAATCAGTGGCCCAGATTAATCCACATAAGCCCTAATTAGGGTTTCCATAACCATAGCTACAAATATTAAATGCCCATTCAATTACAATTAGGCTCCACCATCTGGGCCAATAGAAAAATTACATTGCTTTCCAAGGACCAAAGAGAAAATTCAAATACATAACAACTGGATAAGGTGCAATAACAAGTGGACCAATGAGAAGAGAGAGCCTGTAGAAGAAGCTACCAACTAGTAGACCAATGAGAAAATTCAAATGTTTCCAAGAGCCAATCAGGAAAAGGTCATGTGGGCCTATGCCACTTGGCACTAAATGGGCCAATAAAAAAAAGGCACTTATTAATTAACCAATGAACAAATTTTGGACCATGTGGGTTTATGCCACCTCATCACATTGGGAATTGTGTTCCTCATCCTCATTCTCCTTTTCACATTTAATGAATCTGGACACAATCTCATTAATCATCTCCATGGGGACACTTGGCATCAATCCAAGCCTATACTCAGTAGCTCACCTCACTAGTATAAGTAGAACATGATTTCTTCCTATCAGCTGCATTACATAAAGTCACGAAGCCCACAAATTTTGCAGTTGCATCCAAATGCTCAAACATGAGTGGATTTCCTTCCACAAAGTAAATCACCTTTGCTTTCCTTTGAAGTTCTTCCATACTTATCTTTTGATTATCATCTATCCTCAAGTGAAATATGGATCTCGCATATCCAAGCATCTCATTCTTCACCTCCAAAATGGCATCCCTTGTAGCCATGCAATTAGGTTCCACTTGCTTAAGTACATCACACTTGTGAGAAATTGCTTGATGCCATGTGAGGAAATCAACCTTTTATCCTTTTTCTAACACTTGATCCTTTATCAATGTATGCAATGGTACCCCTGTGAGAGCTTGCAAATGAGAGAGAATCTCCCGACTTGATGAGAAGTCCCCGCATTGCCTCAGTAGATTTTCGCTCCGCTCCTGAAGGGAGAGCACTGTATCATAAGTCTTGATAAATCTCTTGATGAACATACTTGCTTCTTGCAATACCGATGCCACCCATCTCTTTGCCTCTTGTCCTGTAAGTCAAATTCCTTCAAGTCTTGTCATAGATGTGTTGGAACTAGGCATGGGAGGAATGAAAGTTGGATTAGCCTTCTTGAGTGGGTTCATTATCTGTATAAGATTTTCTTCAACCTCTTGTTTTCTTCTTTGTATTTTCTCTTTTTTCCTACTTCCTTGTTGATTCTGTCTTCTAGAGCTTGAATAGACCCGTGGGCCTCCTCAATTTCTTGTTTCTTGGTGGTTTGCCCCAACTCATACTGCTCTACGTCATACTCTCTTGGCTCAATCTCGCCTTTTGCCTTGTCTACCTTTAGGACCGCTACTTGCACAGTGCGAGTTCTTGAAGCATCCTTCGTGATATAATAGAATTTCTTAGCTGGCACTCTGCTCTTCTCACTGTCATCTCTCCTTACTATATCTTCCACACTGTCAACTGGCTGCTCAACAACTGTAACTTGCTTCACCATTCGATTCAGTAACCATGTTGGTTTTGTGACCTCTCCTAGCTCATCCCCTATTTTCTCTTCTTCTTGGTTTTGTATTTGGATCTCTTGATTAACCTTACGGTTTGCTTCTACCCTATGTGGTGAATCTCATCATCTCCAGAAAGTGCCTCTACATCAATAATTTCATTTTCCCCATCTTGATGTTCTTCGTCCTGTTGAAAGGGAGACTCTACCTCTTGCTCATCATGATCCAATGGAACATAGGTAGAGCTCTTACTAGCTGCAGATTCATTGACAACTGGAACTGATATCTCTTTCTCTAATGTTTTCCTTGGAGTTATTTCTTCTGCTGGATGTTTCTGTTTCTTTTGCTGTGGCTGTTGATTAATAACTTCTTTGCTTTTCTTCTCCTTTGCTTGTGGGGGTCTACTATCACTTCGTTCACTGTGCTGACTCTCAAATCCAACACTCATCCCCTGTGCTGTTTCAACGATTCCTCCTCTGGTTCAATTATATCTTTCATGAGCTCATAAGTCAATGAAAGCCTCATCGCTTGCAGGCGGGCCACTTGTTCCCGTAGTCAAACCTCAGTGAATGTTTTGACTGTTACCATGAGTGCATCCAAACTCTTCACTTTTATCTGTCCAATCATTGTGAGGAATGCCATCCTTCTTTACTTTCTCATAATCAGGTTGGAGGTATTGTCTATTATCTTCCACTTGGTCAGGAATTTGTATCCACTTGCTCTTATCAACTCAACTGACATCCTAGAGAATAATCTCCTCTTTATCTCTATATCATCACTAGCATTAGCCCAATGATCCTCTATGTGTGCTATATGCCTGTACTGGGTTCCGTATGCTCTCTTAATCTGATGAAGAGGGTCAAAGTGTGCTCTTCCGTGTTACAACTCCAAAGGGTAGAATTCAAACTCTCCCTCAACCGCCTCTGCTACTTGGAGAGTCAAATAACTCACTCCCAAGACTGAGTGGAAACAAGACCCCTGGTTTATGTTTATTCTTCAGAATCCTGTCATGCGCTAACAACTGTCTAGCCACCTCCATTAATACCAACTTATTAGTCGGGAACCTGGGAAGCTTCTTTGGGTAAAAAACTGTGCTCCCTAATATCCGGATGCGAGTAAATTTGGGAAACTGGATAAACAAAAACCTGTACTTCTTCACTAGATCTGCTTCTTTTGACATCCATCGAAGTGGGCTCTTTTGCAACGCTCTCATGTTACGCATGGCAAATACATCATTAACAATTCTGAAATCCTCCCTGTTGTGAAGGTGGAGCTAGGGGTAGGAATCATAGACCATGAATTCTCCCTTCTTATTTCCGACTGTCCCTTGGTATCGCAACCTAGGATATCTGCACATCCATGCCATCATGTGGACTAGGTAGGAAGTCATGTAAAAAGCCTTAGTGTGTGTCACTGTTGTCAATTGTTCATCAATATTGTTACTGATCGTCCATGCCCAATCAAACATCTCATTTCCATTAAGTATCACCTCCATGTAGTAACACATCCAGGTTTCAAAGGGTGCTGCCTGTGGACTGCCCATAACTCTGTTTGGCATCAATATCAAGTCCTCTACATCCTCCTTAAAATCAGTCTTTGTCAACTTGGAGAGCTGGGAACGAGTTCTCTTAGGTCCTGCCAACCACTCCTTATTGATGAGGCTGATGTAATGACTGGTTCTGCTCTCATATTCTTTCATGGCATATTTCTTTGTCTTTTGAATGTCCACTTTATGTTCTGGGATATTGAAGGCCTCCCTTATTGCATCCACTGTGAGGGTAACCGCCACATTTCCTTTTGGTGTAAGGACTTCCCTTGTTGCTGGATTGTAGTTCTTCGTCATCTCTACGACCAATTCAACCCACTGATGTGTTGGTGGGAAAATAGAGGCCTGCACTATGCCGTTCTTGATCATCCTCTTAATCTCGTTGGACTGGTTGTCTCCAAATACTCCATCTCTCAGCATCCTCATATCGAATGGTCCAAGGTTAGTGTCACCAATGTTCTCCCATGTTGAGGTGAAACATGATTCCAGTATCATAGGCTGTGTGTCAAACTTCAACTGAACTGTCCTTCGTACCTTAGTGTTTTCAGTGGTCCTGGCTCCCTTTCCCTTAGCTGTTTGCTCATCTCCCATTCTGTCCTGTGCTGGTATCTCTTTTCTTTCCTTGGCTTGAGATCTTGGCCTTGAGGTATTTTTAGCTTCTTTCTCCATACCTAGGCCTGCAGCAAACATTATAGTTAGGATTTTGTTTCGCTTAATCAAATCTGGACAAAAACTCAGAGATCAGTACAGGCTGAACGATTAAAATCAGAACCTTTTGAGACTTGTATCAGACCTAAAAAATAGATCGATTTAGACTTATTGCACCCTAAAACGTTCAAAGAACTGATTTGCTTTGATATCTAAGTACCTGCCTACTCATGCCAATTTGATTTCATTCCATGTTTGACCAAAAAGATGCAATTTAAAGTTCAAAATGAGGTCTGATATACAGTTCTGAAAATGAAAATAGACCTCTGTGGATAATGCTAGCTATGATGAAAGGCTGAAATCAAGCTATGCTCCTTGGATCTAAAGCCTGCAATCAAATTGGAATCGTTAATCACCAGCCCCAGATTTGAAACTGAGGTCTCATCATATTGAAAAAAAATTTATATCAGACCTGCAACCAAGTTCAACTCGCTGGTGAAGGCTTTCTGAGATCCAAAAATCAGAATTTTAATGGTGGTGTTGGTCAGAATTTGAAGCTCTATTGGTGCTAATAGACTTGGAATTGAAATGCCCTGATAATGGCTGCTTGGAGTTAGCTTCCAAGTGACTGATACAGGTGCCAGTATTGTCTTGATTTGCAGATGTAGGCCAAAAATGATGGGTCTGATCCCTGTTATCTTCAGCAGTGACAGAAACTGAAACAAATTTCTCAAATCAATCCCTGGAAGTTCGAATTCTCTGTCTTGCCTTGTATTTGCAATGAAAATGATCTTCTAAAATAAGGCTGGCTGCCTTGTTTATATAATAAATCGTTTGGATAAGGGGCAGCTGTTAATGCCATTGGATTTTAAATGCATGCAATCCTCCATTAAATGAATGCTATATCGAAATTTGAATTCAGGGCTTTAGCATTTAATTCATTTCATTTTGAAATTTGAATTTCAAAATCTTACATTGGATCGAAGTTCCTTATAATTGATAATGGAGATTAAATGCAAGGCCTTCATTTGTTAAGTTCGAGGCAATATTCAAATAACAAGGGGCTTGCATCGAGTTTTGCGCCCTTATTAATGAGTTTTAAGGCCCCAATTCACATGTATTATCACCACCACCTAAGTCTGGGCTCATTTAAGGCCTTGATGTTGGTTTGGGGTGTCTAATTAGGGCCTGGGTGATTTAATTTAGAGGCCTTATGAGGCCACACGTTTTACCTTTCGGGCCTGACTTCGAGTTTAGAGCCTAAGTTTCGAATTTCAATGATAGTTACCCAGATTTAGGTCTCATCAGTCCATTTTAAGCCCACAAGTTTTATTATAAGGCTGCCTCATTTGAAATTAAGAGCGACAGGCTGTAATTTGGGCCACTTTAATCCATTCTTTGGCCCACACGCTACCTCATTTAGGTCTGATTTGGCCTGCTGGAGCCACACGCTAAGGAATAGGAGCTCATCTTTTCGATTTTATGCCCAAATCTGGGCTTAAATTGCATTGAATTACTCACACGCTAAGGAAAGGACAGGTCTTAATTCGAATTTCAAACATATTTTGATGCTTCCAGCCCACATGTTTTATTTAGGATAGGGTTTAGCTTATTTAACACTCAGATCTGATTGGCTCTTGGGTCCACAGAGATCCACACGCTTCATTATAAGTCCAGATTTCAAATTACAATGCCGCTTGCCACTTAGATGGTCTGATTTGGGGCCTAATTGAGGCCATTTGTCCACGTGTTTCATCATTTAGGACCTAATCTAGCTTGCTGAGCCCATAACTAGTATTTAAGGAACCTTCATTTCGAGTTTTGAGCTCCAATCAATGACTCCCAAGGCCCTAAGTTACATATTATCACTACCATTAGATCTGGGTTGTTTTAAGGCTTTGACTTTGGCTTTGAAGACCTAAATAAGGCCTCATTCCATTCGAATTATAGCCTGGTCCAAAAGGACCAGGCCCACATGTTTCACAAAGGGCTGCATATGTTGTTATTGAAATGATTTTTTATAAGCCCAAGGCCTACAATCTGATTGATGAGGGCTTATTACCTAGAGCTTTGGATGTAATGTCCCTTGTCAGTTTGTAACCTTGGATCTCTCTATGCTACTTATCATGCTTATAATTCACATAGAATAATTTAGTATTTCAACTTAATTAAATGAAATAACAATTTAAATAAGATTTGTATTTCCTCTTATGACTATATCAAGCAATTGATGATCCCATATACAGCTTATTGAATTGAATAGGAAGACTTTTGGGATGTGACCAAAGCGCTTAGAGACCATTTCCAATAGGCTCCCTCAAGGTTTACAGGTCCAAGCCCAATCTATTGGGACGCTGACCCCCACCCTATTTTGGGACATAAAGCTATTGGCTGGGTTTAGACAAGCACCAACTTGGAGACATCCTTACATTCCTCCTCTTCAGTCCCACAGGGTGATAAGTCTGAATATGGACAAATGATATATATATATATATATATTATTAATTAAATATTTGTATGTATAGATATCCTCTTTATTTATTAATGATAATCAATATTCAATATAAGTAATGATGCTCAGAATTGGCATACCTGATGCCACTGCACATATACGGTTCTGCTGTCGCAGAATCTTCAATTTTATAATTCTTGAATATTAATCTTCCTTCTGTTTGCTGTCACACGATGCTTATCAGCATTGCAAATGATTCATTTCCTTTCTGCTCTCTTCCTTGAAGAGAATCCATTATATTCATAATCTCTTATTCGATGATCTTGAGGGAATGGTTTCCAAGGCATTTAAATATCTTTCATGTACCTTTCTGAAGGTTGTGTCTCTTGAAAGGTTGCGACTCTTCTTCAATAAACAGTTACCCCTTAATATTATCGCATCACTTGCAAGTAATTGTTTCCCAAACTAAATGCTACTCTCCTAGCTATTAACGACTGCCATTTAGGTGTCTAATTATTTTATTGCTTGTATTGAATCGATGCTCCTTTATTAATTGACAAGCAAATATAATCACTGGAGTCTATAGAATTGTGCTATCTTCAATACCACATTGAATTAATTCCAGCTCCTGTCTTACTAAATTTCCGTTACTTCTTTCTGAAATGTAAAGTACGCATTAATCTTGATCATTGCTATCATAAGTCGCTGTCTTATTAATAGTTATGGCTAATCATTTGTTAGTCAACTTTTTCCTTGAGTTGATAGTCTTTGATATGTAACGATACTTGATAGTAATCAGATATCTTTCTTTAACAATGACTAGACATGCTTATCAAATCGATACTCACATAGCAGTAAGTCGCTGATAATGGCTGAGTGTACATGTCATACACCGATTCCCTTTCCATGCCTCTACGCTGACTCCCTTGTGTTCAGCGATGGCTATTTTCCAAGTATAAGCCCCGACGGGTAACACATGTTCGGCTGACTATTAATAATTATTATAATTCTTTAATAGGGAATTCAACCAATATAAAAATAGTTCTTGAAATATTATTTTATATCAGGAATGTATTATAGTTATGGAAATTAATATTATATTGTTTATCCATTAGCTATTTTGATAGTATCATTTATTTATTAAATCTTTCTTTTGTGATTATTAAAAATTCTATTATTTAAAATTATTTGTTATTAAATTCTATATTGGAACGGGGACATCACATTGGACCCTTGGGATTGATTTTTAGGCTCTTCCTACTAGGATCAAACCTATGCCTTATCTCCATTTTTGCTCTACCCAACATGACATGAGGAGGTGTTTCTTCCACCTTTAATTTTAGATGAGAAGAGGCTTCATTTTATTTCTTTTGAGACGAAGAGGTGTTTCATCTCTCCCCCCTTTCACGCTTAGGCAAATTTACCTTTGCTTAGCTTAGGATTTCTCTTTTATTTCAATTTCTAAATTTCAAACTCAGCCAAATTTTGCAAAATTTTCAAGTTCTACCCAAAGAAGACCCTTTTAAATCTGAGATTGCTACCAAACTTGCTCTACCACCTGAACTAACCAGCGAAAAGATGGGGTCCCCATTTGCAATGGGGTGATGGTGTGAAAACCTCACAACACTTGGTAAATAATAAATGGTTGTAAAGAATTTTAATGTGTTGTATATAAGTTCTAAATTGCACTTTTAGTTTTGATGAATTAGTGAAATGCACAATTGGTTATGAAAATTTGTGATTGATTAACTGTTATGATTTCTAAACTTAAACTCTCAACTTCAATAGAATGATTGCTTGAATCTTCTGTTTTATGCTTTTTACAGGTATATATTGTTGCTTTAAGATGCATAAATGATGAATATAGCTAAATACCTAAGTTGCCGGTTCGGATTCCGGTTCATATGCGGGTTCGAGATTTGGGTTCGAAATTCGTCCAAAAATTTTTTGGGCTGGGTTCGATTCGTTTTGGGTTCGTCCCTACCAGATATATGTTTATAGTTTTATAAATTAAAAATATATGTTTATAAATTTATTTAACATTATAAATATTTATATATATATAGAAATATAAATTAAGAATATATATTTATAAATTAATGCAAAGAAACAACATAATATATCAATCTAATTAATAAAATTATTAAATACGATAAAGAAATCTAATTAATAAAATTATTAAATACGATAAAGAATGAACAAATTAAATTTAATGAAGCGACGCCGACACCCATACTCGCGACTTTCCCCGGGCTATATAATGCGAGAACGAAGAGATCATGTTATATCGGAAGGAAGACACGGGAGGATTATGATTGAGTTATCTATTAGTTGTCGGAAGGAAGACACAGGAGGATTATGATTGAGATGAAAAACTTGTAGCCAAGCGTTTTTTGAAGCACCTGTCAATTCATTCTGCCCACCGTAATTCATTCTGCAGATAAACAGCGAATTTGGATCGAATTCGAACCGAATTCGAATTCCATGCGAATCGAATGTCGAATTCCTCCCTCCTGGAGCGAATATGGTAACTTAGCTAAATACCATTAAAGAACACATTTGGAACTGATACATATCACCATTGGCAAACATGTCATAGCTGCCTGAGAGCATTTTATTACAATACATGTACAGCTACTTTGAATTGCAGGCCATTGATTTAACATAAATATGAGGCAGCAATCAAAGGGAAATAGGGAATTAAGACATTAGGAAATCAGTGCAGCTGTTATGAAAGAAAAATGATGTTGATATTGATATATGTCATAGATTAGTTTCAGAAGTCAAGGTAAATGCATCATCCACTCAACTTGGACAAGTTGAACTGTCACTGTTGATAGTGTCTTTGGCAACTTGAGCAGCCAAGAAGGAAATGTCGCTGAGAGTTTGAGTCTGACAATGAAATGATATTACAAATTGATCAAGTAGGCATTCTACTAAGTGCTTCCAGGACACTTTCATGGCTATGTTATGATCTTTTTGTAATATTGCTATCAGGATTCAACTGTGAGGTTTTTGAGTCAAACTCATTGACCCATGTTTCATGAGTAGCGGTTCACAATAACCCATCTCTCATGAGAATGAATGCAACACTTAGCACTTGTTGCATCTAAGTGATGCCTACAGAGGTGAAGCACCGGGACTTCTACTAAGTGATGCCCACATATAGAATGTAAGAACTGGCATATGGATGCCCAAATCTTAAATAATCTGACTACTCTTAAGCACTTAATCAGAGAGTGTTAAGTTTGTTACAAAATTAAGAAAAAGTCACTCTGAGGACTGAAGCGACAATACTTCATTAAGTGTTGTAGACTGTATTTGAGGATTATGTAATGTAAACATGGAAATTAGAGTATCTGGTGTGTCTGTTTAACCATTTAAAAGTGTGCAATATTTGGAACTCATTAAAATCACCAGTCAAGTCTTTTCAACATTTGTACTTAAAGGTGGAAAAAAAAATAAGCTATCTATTTTCTCTAGTAAATGATGTATCTGTCCAACATTTTATACTGACGTGTTTGCCTTATATGTTTATTCATTTGAACACAATTTTTCTGACTCATTTTATGTAGGGGAAGCCAAGTGGCTGACTTTCCCAGAAGCATGGAAGTTGCTTGTAGACGTTAATCCAAGAGAGGACCGCGTAGGACCTTTGGCAAGCATCGCATCCTCTTCCTATTTTGGCAAACCCTTACAAGGGAAATTCAATATTAAAATACACTACCAGGTTGGATATAGATCTAAAGATTATCTCTTCATTTTAAAGATCCATTAAGTAAAGAGTCTTTTGTTGATCTATAATGATGAATTATATAGCCTTAGTATTAGATTTTACAAACGCTCAAGAAAAAATGCATAAGGGTTTATCTATTTTTTTGGTGACTATCTTGTTTTGAATAACAATAGGTAGTTTGAGAATGAATATGGATAACAAAGGTTAGGAAATTTTCTACAACTGGTATTTGAGGATTCACATTGTTGGCTTTCTTTTTTCATGCTTGTGATTTCTTCATAGGATTTATTCTCTTAGAAAGTTGTGCAGTTGAAAAGCTGATTTCATTGCAGGGTGTAGATTTTTGTAGGTGCACAGCTCACTATATTGTTAAGAGTAATAGACCAAAGATTTGGTGGAATATATGTCAGATGGACGATAAATTGATAATGTTGTCATTGTGACAATATGTTTATTCTGTTGCAGGAGTATCCCCCTGGCGTCCTTCTTGTTCCAATGAACAGTATGACGCTAAAGCCATTCAAAAAGACAAACTTGGTTGTGTTTGCACCTGATGGTTATTCAAATTCTTGTTCTGATGATGCAAATTCTGATGTCTCTGGAGATGCTTTGATTGTAGATTCAGGATGCCATTTTAGAGTCCATGATCAGGTACATCTAGCCTTATTTTAGATTATGGAACTGAAGTTATTTGTAAGAATTCTCAATGAGTCGCATGGTGATTAGAGAAGGAAAAATGAAAAGTTTTTTCCTGTATTTAGTATGTGCAAATGGAAAAGGTAATAATTGTTCCTATGAAAGAGAATCAACTTAGTCTATGGCTTAGGATTCTTTCAGTTTTTCTATTATAATTAGAATTGTGTATTCAATGAAGCTTTATTGACCCAATAAATTATTGGCAATCAATGCTGATTATATCTCTATGGTTGGTTTGGCGAACACACTTGTTAGTGTTTGTAAATGTAAACTCTTTCAATCTGAATATTTGTATTTGACTCATCCAATGGACAAGGACAATTTGCACTAACATTTTTGTGGGAAGATCACAAAAAATGATTTAATTCCTTATGCTTTGGAAAAGGCAGGTCCCTTAAGTAAAACACAAATTCAATTATGCAATCCAATATTTTTGGATCTCTGTGTAATGTCCCTTTTTCTATATTTTGGACACTACTTGTAATTTCACAATTCAAGGAACATATAACAAGCTGCTGATGAACAATTTCTATTATATGATGCTTAATTCCAAATGCATATGCTGTTACAATTGATAATGACTAATAATTGTATGAAGATTAATTCCAAATGCATGCGCTGCTCTACAATGATAAAGATTGCATAACAATATATCAACAATATATGATGGCTGTGTCTGATATACAGATAAATATATGCCTAAATAACCTGTAATGCTGTCTCTGATATACAATGGATCACATGCGAATATGAAGGTCGGCTGGTACAATAACAATATGCGCTGTATATTGTACAGGCTGTATCTGGTATGTTGATATTAATATGCTCTGAACAATGGAAGTCGTCTCTGATGTAATCTATGTGAATATGCTTCAGTATGATGCCATCTCTGACTATTCCTTATAGCACTTGCACCGATGATTGCCAAGGCAATACAATGCTCTAGACAGAGCGATCCACAAAGGGATATGATTTCTATTATATTCTCCAATTCAATAATGTCTTCCCCAAATGATACGATCTCAATAAATATATGCACGATACATGGAAGAGGCGCGTATAGAATAGTCACCTCTTATCACCATAATAATCATAATGGAGAGTTGCCTCTTATCACTGGAATAATCATAATGATTATTACGGTAATCACATATCATAGATTACCTTAATAATCATGCTTTAGTTATGCAATGTAAGATAATGGCAAACATAGTGCGATCTTTATGAAGCATATGCTAATGCGATTATGATGTAATTCTAGCATGATGCAATTATATGCAAGGCCAATGCTATGAATGAGATGGCGTGATTGTGTTATGGATGCAATTACATCAATCTGGATGCATCTATGTATGGCATGATTATACTGCGGCTGTATTTGTATGTATGACAGTGATGGCTGTGATGCATATGTATATGGCGGTATGTATGATGGTGTCATGGATGGATGCATGCAAGGATGATGGCATCTGCATATGCAGATTTACTACTAAATGCAATGCATATCATGATGGTGATTACAAGATGATGGTTGCTAAAACTGATCATCTGTAATGTACTGAACGATGAAAGTCACTCGCGGGCAAATACCCGACGACAATGTACCTGAGGGTAATGTACTCGGGGGAAAATATTTGACGACAATGTACCTGAGGGAATTCTAGCATGATGCAATTATATGCAAGGCCAATGCTATGATTGTGTTATTGATGCAATTACATCAATCTGGATGCATCTATGTAGGGCATGATTATACTGCAGCTGTATTTGTATGTATGCCAGTGATGGCTGCGATGCATATGTAAATGGCGGTATGTATGATGGTGTCATGGATGGATGCATGTAGGATGATGGCATTTGCATATGCAGATTTACTACTAAATGCAATGCATATCATGATGGTGATTACAAGATGATGGTTGCTAAAACTGATCATCTGTAATGTACCGAACGATGAAAGTCACCCGCGGGCAAATACCCAACGACAATGTACCTGAGGGTATTATGATGTAATTCTAGCATGATGCAATTACATGCAAGCCCAATGCTATGAATGAGATGGCATGATTGTGTTATGGATGCAATTACATCAATCTGGATGCATCTATGTATGGCATGATTATACTGCGGCTGTATTTGTATGTATGACAGTGATGGCTGCGATGCATATGTATATGGCGGTATGTATGACGGTGTCATGGATGGATGCATGCAGGTTGATGGCATTTGCATATGCAGATTTACTACTAAATGCAATACATATCATGATGGTGATTACAAGATGATGGTTGCTAAAACTGATCATCTGTAATGTATTGAACGATGAAAGTCACCCGTGGGCAAATACCCGACAACAATGTACTTGAAGATAATGTACCCGAGGGCAAGTACCCGAGGGAAAATATTCGACGACAATGTACCCGAGGGAAAATCCCTTCGACACCTTCAACCCTCAATTGCCGGCTCCCTTTTGTTAGTATATTTCAGATTCTAGCAAGGAATATATCAACCTATAGAGATCTAACAAAACTAAGCACAAGATATGATATAAGAAATCATAAGAGAGGAAAGATAGTACCCGGAAGTTAGATTTTGACTATGCCTTCAACCTCTCCAATGTATGTGCCAATTAGCCCACCTAGGGCTCCTTAAATAAATCTGCTTCAAGATGCCAATGACTTGTACTTTGACCTGTCCTTGGATCAGCTAGTCAATGCCTTAGGTCTACCCTTAAGGCTTCTTTAATTTCAGTCCTCTAAGGTCTGTAATTTTATCAGTTTTTCAACCCTTGAATATGATGTTCCAAATATCAACCATGCTAATCCAAACAAATATCGATATTTCCTAGTGGGAAGATCGATCTATATTGCTGTTCCAACCATACACATCGCTGTAACCATACGCATCGTTCTTTACTATGTATTGCTTAATATGTATGACGCTGCTCCCGGGTTTCGCTACCACATTGAATGTGCTATTCCAAAGTAGATCGCTGCTACAAAATCTCGCAGCTTCCCAAACCTATAATTCGCTTATTCAAGAAGGAGATCACACCTAAATTTGAGTAGAAGAATGCTGCTCAATATTGGATCAATGCATAAATTAGCTGCTATCGATTCTTGAAGGGTGGGAGCACACGTTATGTTTTTGGTGTCTCTTCTCCTCAAGACTTGATCCAAATATATATGAGAATGAAAACATTCCCCAAGAGGCCGACTTG
>MU224441.1:426510-455136 GCA_018584345.1 Thuja plicata
TTTATTTAATTCATTCTAATATATAAGTTAAATCGATCCACTAAATAAACAATAAATAATAAATATCTCTAATATTTATTATTATTATTTATACATATCGATTTATTATAATAATAAATATATTCTAAATATTTATTATTATTATCCAAGATAGAGATATTTGTCGTAAAGGCCATAATATCAACACCTTTGGCACTCGGCACCCTTCAGCTCCGGATGCCAATGTTCCACTCGTATGGCCAAGTATCCGTACGATAATTAGGCTTCCCCGCAAGGTAAGTAGGTGTCACCCGTACAACAAGGTAACACGTACGGTGATTGAGACTTCACCTATAGAGTATGTTTTGCTTGTACACAAAAGTAGGCCCGCACACTTCCAAACACTTTGTACGACAACGTAGGTTGTTACTTTAATTGAAACACAAGGAATGATCCAATCATAGTTAATTCCTCCGCCAAGAATATTATTGTAGATACAGGAATGAATCATCAACGCAAAGTATACACCATCAACAACATTGAATGGCCAAGAACTAGATAATTGTATTTCGGATGATAAGAATATAACTCATAGTACATCAAATTTGTCTTCAACTTAAGACTTCAGAGATTTAGACCAGAGGCAAAATAGGGTGAGGAGTGACTCCCACCGAAATTGCGAATGCCAGAATAGGAAGGTTCTTGCACCTTCGAAACGATGAACAAGACTGAATTCCAATTAGAATTGCAAATACATAAGAAATATAAAACTTCACCATCACTTCCTACAATGACAATCACGACCTTATAGGGGGCTCCAAGAAGTTTCTCGAAGGGTTACAAACAGGGCGACATTGGAAATTTATTACTTTTTATTTTATAATTAAATTAATTAATTAAAGTGTCTTTATTAAATTTGGGACCACCTAATCAATTAATTTAATTCAGTCATTTTAATATTTTAGGAACATTACAATCCTCCTAGCCTAGGAATTACTTGCCCTCAAGCAATTGCAAACTCAGATGCTCCAAGATCTGTTCGTTCTCCCATGTGGCATCTTCAATTGGCAGATCCTTCCAACAAATTACGTACTCCTTGATGGTGCGTGGCCTCAACTTCCTCTCTTTGACATCGATGATCTCTGCAGGTGCCAACACAAGTTTTCCGTCTTTGTTAAAAGGTGGGAGCTCTTTGGAAGCTGTGATACGCAACACGAATGCCTTCTTGAGGCATGAAACATGAAAGATGTTTTGAAGCAGACTTCCTTTTGGAAGCTCCAACTCATAGGTAACTTCTCCCACTCTCCGTACCACCCTGTATGGTCCATAAAAGCGAGGCTTCAACTTCTCGACACCACTTTTCTTCAAGGAAGAGTGTTTGTACGACTGCAGTCGGAGGTCGACCAAATCTCCTACTTCAAAACTCAGCTTAACCTTGTGCCTATCGACATACATCTTCTGCCGATTTTGAGCTAGCTGTAGGTTATCCTTGAGAGACCAAAGGATATCCAAACTCTCTTGCAACCAGTCCTTGGCCCTCGGTGCACGACTGTCGCCTAGTGCCAGATCCACAAATGATGAAGCCTCATAACCATAAAGTGCCTTGAATGTTGATATACGTATTGACATGTGATAAGTAGTGTTGTAACAATGCTCTCCTAAGTGAAGCCAACAAATCCATGCTTTCTGCTGTGCTGCGACGTATCCTCAGGTAGCCCTTCAACCACTAGTTTGCAATCTCTGTTTGACCATCTGTTTACGGGTGGTAGCTCGTACTCGGCAACAACTCCATACTTGCTAAATGAAAAAGTTCCATCCAGAAAGTGCTGAGGAAACAACTATCTTTGTCACTGACTATGTTCCACAGAAGTCCATGCAAGTGGAACAACTCTCAAAAAACAACTCGACCATTTGAGCTGCCTGAAATCCTATGGAAATGGCAGATAAATGGGCTTACTTGGTCAAACGATCCACCACGACATAAATGCAATCCTTCCCTTGTACCTTGGGAAGTCCAGTGATGAAGTCCATCAAGATGCTTTCCCATTTCTGATCAGGTATTGGCAACCTTGCAGGCAAGGTATGTAGGCAAGGTATGCAGGCAAGAGTATTTGGATCATGAACAAGCATGTGATTTATGTCTTGAATGCTGTAAGATGTTCATAAGTTCCTCTTATGGAACATCTTCTCACTAGGGGTGTTTGATGCAGGAGCATCCTTGGGTTGTTGGCAATCTTGCATAACCCAAAAATATTTCCTTTCACTTTTGTTCTTGTTTTCTTGTTTCTGTGTTTTTACTGGCATTCCTTGGTTTTGGATCATTTGCTGTTGCGAACCTCAGGGTTGGTTCTAGACATCATATTTTACTCATGTCTGGGTTCACACCTCATTTGGATACTTCGCTGTGAAGATATTAAAGATTCATGGTCAGTTTTGTGTGTTCTTCATGTTCTAACGGTCAGAAGGAGTTTTTTGACCTCGCGAAGCATTTTCCCGATCGGTGAAGTTTGATGGCTCATATCACGATGTTCTTGGATCTTTGGCCGATGTCTCTCTTGGATCGCGCATCATTTCTAGATCTTGGCATTGAGATCTTATGATTTGGGTCCTGACCTATATTTCTATATGTTACGCTTTCTTTGTCTTGGAAAATGTAATTGTTTTGGTCGACATATGTGTTGTGAAGGCTCTATATATTGAGGCTTTTGATCTTTGTTTAGGGGCATTTCTGAGGAGATAACCTTTGGAGGTTAGCATTGTTGGCTAAAATTTTTGTAAGTCACTATGACTACAACTTACAAAGTTGTGACTTTAGACAATGTTGAATGAAATTTCACTCTCCTCTTAGCAATAGGGGAGGCTCCCTTATTACCGTAGGTGGCTTCAACAAGAACTTAACTAAAATTACCAAAAGGGGCGGTTCTCTTAATCAATTCCTCTTTTTTTAGGAATGATTTATAAACAACTTTCAAACTTAACCAAAAGGTCCTATTTCTACAATAATATCGGTGACTCAGGGATTGACATAAGAACAACACCAAATGCAGCGATTTACTTTATACTAGGTGGAATAGATACAGGAACCCAAAGTCTCCTGCGCTTATTCCGAATGGAGATTCTATAATCTAAATAAATTGTAAGGCGCAAAGGCTCTTACTGAAAATCCACAAAATTGAATAAAAATACTTACAACTGAAGCACAAAGTCTTTCAGCTCTAAGTATTTGCAGCCATTATCAATTATAACAATTTGTTCTTCTGCAGCACAAAGTCTTCAAAAGCTCAAATTCAACAATAACTCTGAATGCAATATGCAGCTCAAAGTCTGCAAGATTGAACTCAATCCCTCTTGAACAAAACATCAAAACTCACAATCAACTCAAGAAAATGTTGTCAAATAACAGTTTGGATTGGCACAAAGTCTAAAAACAACTTGCCTCTTTTATTGAAAGCAATTTAATTTACATCTAAGCTCAAAGTCTTAGAGTGCATATACAAACTGGCAGAGTTTTCTTGCATTGCCCAAAAGATAAAAATTATAATGAGCACCCTCCTTTATTTCTAGGTGAGGGGCTGAGAAAAAGGTGGAGAAAGAAGGGGAAACCCTTAACTACCTTTGACTTATTCAAGACTACAAAGCCTAATGCACTTGTTGTCTGATTACATGTTACATCTTTGCATGTGATACTATCACATGCAATTATAACTTGTTACCCAATTACATATATTTTGTCAACAAAACTTCACCTATTTATAATGCATGTGAAAATGAAAAAGTGTCTGACAAGACACGACTCCTATTACATCATCCTTTGTCGGTCTTCATGCTGCTACATGATGTCTGATGATTGATGTGTTCTGGTTTGGTGAAAGCATCTCGAACTAGAAACTGCATTTTGGATCACTCTGCATCCCAAAAGCCTTTATTGAAAAAACAACTTTTCATGTTTCATGACCATCTCAGTCTTGAAAGCATTCTATGCCTGCAATCATTTCATCACTCGTTCCTTTCCTTGTATGGCTCCATCATGCGGTCGTTCCTACTTCATATACTTCTGTAACCTTGGAGTCCATAATTTGATTACATGCTGGGAATATCACATACTTCTTGCAATCGAATTTACAACATTTGAGGAGAAGAACGAGCTTTTTATGGGGAAATTTTCTTGGTGAAATTGAAGTGTGAAGCTGGAAATATGAAGACACCTTAAAGTGGTATCTTCATCCTTGCATTGGCTATTATGGCATAATTGTTCTTTGACAATGGCTATCTTCAAAACCTCTGAATTTTCCCTTATTTTTACTATATTTTCTTCAGGACAATCCTTGTGTGCATCCCATCAGTCTGGAAACATGTTTACCATGGTCGTTACAACCTTTGGAAATATCACTTTTTCCAACATGTATTTGAGAAATCTGTCTTTTTACACCTGGCATTTGATTGTTTCTCTTTTTTTTTTCCTATAGTGCGTTCCACTATCTCTTGCATCTGCTCTTTTGAAAAGATTTGCATCTTTGCTTTGGAAAGAAGTTTGCATTCATCTCAAATCTGCAAACTCTATTCTTGAATACTGATTCTTACCAGGTATAAGTTTGTATACAATATCTCAATAGTGGAGGGAAAGTTCTGATTTGTTATGAGACAAGTATGGAAACACAACCCATGGAAGCAAATTGTGCTTGTTATTTCCTCCAATCAAGGCATATCTTGAACATTTTTGGGAAAAACATTTTCATCGTAGCTGAACAAGGTGGAACTATGGCAGCACAAGGAGCATTTGGGGATTTTTTAAAACTCAAAATATGGAAGAACATGACAATACTTAATGAAGATATAACTCAGCAAATGTGCAGATCCTCTTCTTGAGTATCTCAAATGCAAATGGAGGAGTCTTGAAAATATGAAGAAAATCCCTCAAATCTTGATAATTTCGAATTGAAGAAATAATCTTGAACTTGCAGCTATATAGGTGAAAGAGTTTTCTCAAATCTTCTTTCCAAATCAATGCATTCTTAAGTCAATAAAAATTTCTTGACAAATGACCAAGCTTGAGGGCCGAAATGTAAAAATGTAGCAACTGTAGTGACTGATTCAACCTTACAATACGTGGTTTTGATGGAGATCGCAAGCCACAATGTAAGAGAACCCAAAAACGGCACCTATAGAGACAAACCCCTTTTTTTACAAGTGAAAACAAGCTGCAAATCCTTTGTCTTTTACCTTGGACGGGTTTTTAAACTTGCTGCTGCAAATTTGAAACAAGCTTCTACTTCCTCTAATGCCGTTTTGTGCCCTAGATAGGCTTCTCTTCAACATTACAAGTTGGAATGAAAGACTTGCTGTTAAATCCCATTTCAATGTCCTATACGGGCTTTCTAAGGCACGATACAAGCTCAAAAATGAGAAAGAAACATAAAGACAGGTTTTTATACCCAATAAACAAGCCCAAACCGCCACTTATTAAAGTAAAGCGGGATTTTTTAATTAAAAAGCAGGCCCAAATCGCCGCTTCTAGTGAGGACGTACTTTTGATGATGAAAAAAAGCTAAAATAGCCGTCTTAGGGCAGCCAACGGGCATTCGAAAGGCATTGACAGGATTTTGAAACAATTTTACAAGTCCAAAATGACTATTTTCGAATAAAAATGGGCTTTTGTATATTGAATGCAAGTCTGAAATAGATAAAGACGGGCTTTTAATAGCCTTGCGCAAGTCATTTGCTGCGATTAGAAGTAATCACGGGCTTTTGTGGGTGTTATACAAATACAACTTGCTGCTCTTGTCTTCACCTTAGCCGACTATGGGGTTTTTGATGGTTTTCACAAGTCATTTTTATGTTTAAACAACAAATACTTTACCTTTAATAATAATGACGCGTTTTTAGATATGTAGTACAAACAAAAACACCACCTTTGTCTTTAGACGGGTTTTAGCATTGCTGTTGCAACTCAAAATAAGTTTTATCTTAAAACAAAAGCTAATGCTTTGCAAGCAAACTTAAAAAGCCCACCTAAAGCATAAGTTTAAAAACAACTTTTAATAACGGGTTTCTTATGCTCACTTACAATCATTTAATCTTTTAATAAAAAAGCATGTAATTAGGCTCAAAAAGCCCACCAATACTTTATAATCTCATTAAAATTCACATATTTCTTTGCAAATATGTATGGTGGATTTTTATTTCCAGATTGCAAGTAAATGACACCCAAGATGACATGTAAAGACTAACAAAAAGCCCACTTTTTCAAGATAAGTTAGTGCGCTTAATTCCTCAATAACTCGTGAAATATAGCTCCGATTGAAGCCTAAGATAGATCGAAACGAGCGGAATTTAAAATGCAACAATCCTAGGGTGAAAACAAAACCAAAATCAAACAAAAACAACTTAGAGAGTTCATCCTACAAAATTTTCTGTAGGGCTGCCCCAATTTTGCGAATACAAAATTGAGGACAAGCATTAGGGTTTAGTTCTGATTTCTGTTGTAATCAGGCATGTATGCCGAAAGTTTGTAAGCTACATGTTGCAGCCCAATGTGATGTAAATATACGATTCTATGATAATGCGAAGATCTATTGTAGCATCTTGATTGTCTTTTCTTGTTCCTGAGTTGGTTGTTTCTGCTGTGTTGACTCTAGTTGCATGGCTGGACCATCTCCATTGGGAAAACTCCTGCCATGACTGCGTCAGTGTTTGCCCAATGTACAAGCAAAATCGAAGTTGAAAGTGCAAGTAGAAGTGCCCAACATCAAGGTGATTTCCGATTGTACATGCAATCACACCCAATCAAGGGGTAAATTCCGACTGCAACAAGACTAAGATTCTGAGCTTGAAGGTCAATTTGAGGCAGCCAAGGGGCTGAGAACTAAGATGGTTTCAGACTAAGTCTGAAAATTTTACCAATAGGTTTGATTTTTTTTTGAAAATTCTGAGTTGTTTCTAAGTCATCAAATCCAATTGGCATCCATTGCAGACCTTTGGAGAGACTAAATGCAAATTCCTAGACTACTTGAGAGCTGAAAACATATTTGTGTTTAGACTTAAGTGTGAAACTTCATAGGCAGGGGCGATTTTTGAAAAAGTACAATAAATTCTCAACTTGCCCAAATATCACAAGGACTATTGCCGAGTTTTTGGAAGCTGCTCTTACACGAAAAACACTAAATTTGAGGGGCAAAATCATCCGAAAGGAAGTAAGTTTCAGAGGCTGTCCTCAGAAGTAAGAAATTTTCATAATGGTGAAAGTTGGTTTATTCATTTTGTGTATGATGTCAATAAGAGAGACATCACCAGTCAAAGAAAAAGAGAGAGAGGGTGTGATTACCTCGCCCAATGAGAACATATGTTCCATTGTGAATCACACAAGGAAAAAGTGCAACTGGAATGATGGAGTTGAACCGCCTAGTGAATGTGGCTACTCACTAGTCAACCCATCAAGGATTCACCCTTAGGAATATTCTATTCGAAAAGAGAAAACTCAAAACTAGAGAGATCCAGTCTTAAGGACACCTTCTGACCTTAAGGGATCAAAACTTTGTAAACTGAAACTGGAGGGATCAAGAGATCCTATAAGGTAAAAATCTATGCTTTAAGGATTAGTCTCTAATCCATAAAGGGAGAAAAAAAAGTTGTGAGTTCGAAAATATTTTGAAGGCGTGTGTGTGCAAAAAGTGAGCAGAGCGTATGCCCCCACGTTAAAGTCATTGCTAATACTTTAACAGGAGCAATGGCTTGAACGGAAACATAAACAACTCCATTGATTATGTTTCCACTATGAGATGCCCCAAGCGAAGACAAATCAAGGGAAATACCACATAAACATACAGAGAACACATAAGGGATCTACCTACCGTGGGGTCAGTATGATCATAAGATAAGCATCCATTGTTCTACATGCTTTCAAGCTTCCAAGTGTTCAATCAAAGTTTTCAAGTCTACTTCTCAAGCATTCAAGTTCTCCATTGAAGATCAAGGATTCAAGCATTCAAGACTTTGAAGGAATTTGGTTCAAGCCTTCAAGATTCATCATTCAAACCCTAGATCCATCCATCATGGTGGTGTGATTTTCCTTCAAGAGCCTTTGTGCATCCTCAAGATTCATTCATTCTTCCTTCAAGGTGGATTCCAAGCATACAATCATGGAGGTTTTGATTTACATTTATGGTTTTAAATGTTGAGTCTAAGCTTTCATATCAACATACTTGTTTACATTTGAAATACAATTGCATATCTATTAAATATCATAGCTTCATTGTTAGATCTTCTTCTACTACTTGCTAGCATTCTCCATTTTAATTTTGGTTTCAAGGTTAATTCCTAAATCGAGATTTGACTAAGGCAAACCCGTCCCCCAACCAACAAAACCATTTTTCTTGCAGGTACAGGTGCGTAACAGCAAATCACAGAACAGATTCGGATACCCTTTTCGGCAAACTTTTGTGATCCACAAACAAAACTTCCGTCGGAGCAACGCAGTTCAAGGTCGACATAAAGGGGTCAAGGTCGAGTTGGAGCAGAAAAGGAAAGTTTTTATCATTTCAGGATCTATTACACACTCTCCTCTCCCTCCTCACAAACCGGGAATGTAAGGTTTTCCTCTTTCTTCTTATTTCCAATCGATCGATTCAATTGTGCATTGACCATTTTCTTGTGGTTGATCAATTTGGATCTTTCCTTTGTAAATTTGGGGCTAGGAGGAGAATCTTACCTTCCCCAAACCTTTCAAATGTAAGGGGCATTATATCATACACCCCCATATATGATATATTTTTATCCTTACATTTTAGATCTGGAAATACTTGTTTTTTGATATCTACACAGAGTTTCTGGAAATTCTGCAACCGGATCTGGAACAGAAACACAGAGATGGAGAAAAACCAGAAATCTTTTCCTTTTTTGCTCCAGGTCGACCTTGACCCAAATGCAGTTCGACCTTGACTTGCATTGCTCCGACGGAAATTTTGTTCGCGGATCCCGAAAGTTTGCCAAAAAGGTATCCAAATCTGCTTTGTAATTCGCTGTTTCGTACTTGCACCTGCAAGAAAAGTGTTTTTTTTTTGTTGGGGGAGGGGTTTGCCTTAGACAAACCCCAATTTAGGAATTAAGCTTGAAATCAAAATTGAAATGGAGAATGCTAGCAAGTAGTAGAAGTAGATCTAACAATGAAGCTATGATATACAATAGATATGCAATTGTATATCAAATGTAAACAAGTATGTTGATATGAAAGCTTAGACTCAACATTTAAAACCATAATTGTAAATCAAAACCTCCATGAATGTATGCTTGGAATCCTCCTTGAAGGAAGAATGAATGAATCTTGAGGATGCACAAAGGATCTTGAAGGAAGATCACACCACCCTGATGGATAGATCTAGGGTTTGAATGATGAATCTTGAATACTTGAACCAAATCCCTTCAAAGGCTTGAATGCTTGAATCATTGATCTTCAATAGAGAACTTGAATGTTTGAGAAGAAGATTTGAAAACCTTGATTGAACACTTGGAAGCTTGAAAGCGTGTAGGAACTATGCGTAGATGATTCTCTTCTTTTTGTCTTAGTCCTTATGTCCATTCTTAGAAAATGAGAGGAGAAAGGCTTCCCTATATACAAGTCTAGGGCACAAACTTCTAGAGAGGCCGACATAGGAGAATTAAATTCCAATTAGGCCTATACCCCCAGAAGTAGACCTATATTAAATATCCTTTTAAGAGTCGTTCCTTCGGAGTCTGAAACAACCGACCCGGAAGCGGGAAATAATTCTTTCCAAACCACGACTTCCGGAGATCTCTGGAATTTGAAATTTGGACCTTGGGTTAGGGTCGAGGTCGACCTTGACCTTGAGGTCAAGAACCTCAAGATTTAAAGGCAAGATGCCATGAATAGGTAGGAGAGAAGTGGAAAACAGGGCAGAACAGGGGAAAAAGCCAAATCCAAGTCAAAGACCCATTCAAGGCGTTTGACATGAGCCCAAACCACTTACTCGGAGGGCTAAACCAGTCCTAAATGGAAGTGCTTCCATTTTTTGACGATACAATATGATATATTTATTATTGTAAAACGATATAAATAATAATAATAAATATAAGTAATATTTATTATTTATTGTTTGATCAATTTGCATAAATAAGTTTATATTTAACTTGTACTTGGGAGGGCCCAAGTCGGCCACCCCTAGGTGGTAGAGTTTATCCAATGATGCTCATATATATTGGAGTTTTTGATGAAGGACAATCATATCAAAAACATAACATGTGAATTTCCTCTTCATCAATGCTTGGAACAAATTAATAAGTGAATTCAATAAGCGAATTGAGTCAGCATCTTAAGGAGCGATGTCAATCATGGTAAAGCAAAAATGTCAAGGAGACTCAACAAATTCAATATGCTAAAATCGGTTAGCCTTGCAGTCCTTATCATCGCCTAATTAGTAGCATGTACAAGTGCGATTCAAGGTTACGAACCAAAGCATATAAATATCAGTGAAGTCTGATATATATAAGTAGGCATCGATACTTGATGTAGGGCTGATATTGATGCAGCTCTTAAATGCATTGATTGCATACTTGGGCTAGCGAATTTGAAGCAAACTCAGACCTTGGGAGATCCGATCATGAGCAGCGACATGCATACTAAGGTAGTATATCGGACCATACAAAGAATGAAGTATGCCTGCACCTTGTGTGAATTTGATAGAGTGATCTTAAGTACAGATCGATAACCAGTACAAGGACAGATCAAGCATAGATCGATGACTCCTTGTTGCAGACATGAAAGAATCCCTAGGTGGGCAACTGGACTCATATACTTCTCAGATTTAAAGCACACAACTTGGGGAGATTGAAGACAATTTCAGATCTTCAAATCCGGGTGATATCTCTCCTTTATGATCATTTTTATTACTTCCTGTGCTTAGTATTTGAAAGACTTCTATAGATTGCATATTCCTTGTGATAATCTGAAAACATTAACACATTTAAGGGTTAAACTGGCTCAATTTTATTGTCCTAAGACTTTGTTCAGATCCATATTTCGTTTGTTGCCTATAAATGTAAAATTTTCTAAGTATTGGAATTGGGTTTGAAGATTAAATTGAAGGTCTGAAATTTATTACTTTATTTAAGTCCCTTAATACTATACTAACTTCAAGCTCTAAGTAGGGATATGGCGGAAGGCAAAGGGATAGCAACAAAGAAAGTGCTGATAAAGAATTTATCAAGGGGGTTCTATCCTAAGTCCCTGATACTCTCCAAGTGGAAGAAGATTGCAGATACGAATATGGAACACCTGGACATGAAGCGAATGATGTTTGTAACAAAAGACCATTTACCTTCAGACACGACAGTTAGCATAATGAGGAGGAGCCTCTACCAGGCAACTGGAATTCTATCCGTCATTCAGTGCAATGAACTTCTAGTTGAGTGTGCAATGAATTATATTCAAAGACGAGGACAATCAAAGCTAAAGGTAGAGTGTGGGCATTCCTACGAGAGGAGGCAATAAGGGAGGCTTTTGGGATTCCATATTACCCAACGATGCAAATAAGGACTACAGAAGAAGCTCAAGCATTGTATTAGAAAATACTATTTTCAACCATGCTTTGAATGAAGTCCACTAATAAGCAATAATTCAACTAGTCTCAGAATTGCATATAGACTGAAGAATTGACGTCGTCCAATGCTGAAAATTACAGAAACCCTAGGTTTCA
This sequence comes from Thuja plicata, assembly GCA_018584345.1. Taxonomy (NCBI): domain Eukaryota; kingdom Viridiplantae; phylum Streptophyta; class Pinopsida; order Cupressales; family Cupressaceae; genus Thuja; species Thuja plicata. The sequence goes on from MU224441.1 coordinate 438,195, forward strand.
TGCACACAAATTCCAAGAACTTTAAATAATAAAGCAAATAGTCAATGGCATAATGAAATTGATTTCTTCCCATGAATTTTTATATATCCTTAATAAGTTGAAACAAGTCACTTTGATGACTTATAAAATGGCTTTGCATTGACTTTATAATATTAATTCATAACCTCCTTGGTTTAGGCGCCCAATTAATTTAATAACTTAATGCACTTTAATAATGTCTCATGGCCTCCATTTACTTTATAACTCTATAATAGACTTTATAATAAATTATTAATAAAGTTCACTTTATTAATAATTTAATAACATGAACTTGTGCTATCCAATTTAAATCACTAAGTCAACTGGAGGTCAAGGGAACCACTGGGTATGCCATGACCAGGTGCCCTACCAAAAATAGCAGCTCTACAAAATTGACTGTGCATCTGAAAGGGGGTCATGCACAAGAGGATCAAAAGAAATACGATAGGCACTCCTCACTGTATAAACTCCTGAAAAGTCCTCAGTGAGCTCTATCTGAAATCCTGATGCACTGGTAGGACCCCAATCATCATAAATGCTCATGTCAAGAGAGTGATCAACATCAACCTCGAAAAGCGGATCATCATATGACCATGCAACATCTGCCTCAAACAAAGGATTCTTCACAAATTGAACCTCGCCACTGTGCTGAACTGAATTGCTAGAGTCATGAAATGTGTCACACTCCTCCTGAATCATATCATGATAAGCAACATCATGTATGCAATTATCAGTGCACACAACAACAACAAAGGTACTGCTACTATGTACCTCATAGGATGGCTGAGAAGATACTATAGAAACTGCTGATTTGACAATGTCTTCACAAACTTCCTTTTCCAAGGTAGTTGCATGTCCATCCAAAACTCGATCCTGGGACTAATTGCCTACCAATGAATTTTCTGATTTATTTTTCAAGGTTTGATATTTACTCACCATAGGATCAGCTATATGTTGGTCACTAGTTGCTGAAAATTCATTGTAAAGATTTCTAGATACTTCACGTGTAGAAACCTCTTGTTTCTCCTTTTTGTTTTGTGATGTAGACCCCTTTAAAATGGATGGCATATACCGTGCTAATTTGTCTATGGTTGTCGAGTGTGAAAGTAATTCACCCATCCTTTCTTGACTTTGTCTAAGCTTCTGCAATTATTTCATCATGGCATTTGACTGCATCTTTGAAATAGTCATGCTGTTCAACTGAACTTCTGACCAGCAGCTGAGACCTACCCAACAAGTTGGCAGGAAAACCCTCCTAAAAAAGACTAACATGCAATCACAAGTACTAACATGTAATGACTGATACCACACATGCCACCATTGAGCATTGACATGCAACCATTAAAACTGACATGCAAGCACTAACTTGCAACCCTCAGAATTGACATGCAAACATCTGGGTGGTCTCAAAACTAATATGCAAGTGAAAATCTTTGACTTGCAACATTAAGTCCCTAACATGCAACTGGATATTTCTGATTAACCCAAGAGGATGGCAGGAAACCGCTCTGATACCACTGTAATGAGCCTTGAGCCAGGAAACCGCTCTGATACCACTGTAATGAGCCTTGCTGGCTCAACCTCTAACCAATTCTGTAACTGCCTGTGTTTGATTTGTTTTTTACAGTGTTATAATTTTTTGTCTTTTGAGAATAAATATATCAGAATTTGTAAATGACAGACAATACATGAGATAAAATCTAACTCTTGGAAAATTCTAGCAGACTTATCTTTTATTTAATCATTAGATAATAACATAGCTACAATTGCAATAATTGGAAATTGGAATTGCAGCATTAGAGAAGAACTTGTAGTCCAACGAAACTTATTTAAATCTGCATACAATCCCACGCAACTTATTTAAATAACCATACAATACATGCAAATTACTAGCCGCCCAACTTTAGGTTGGAAAGAAGCACCCAACACTGATCAACCATCCCAAAAGGCTGAACGCCTAGCTTGGAGACTCACGTGGGCCAAAAAAGGGCGTGTGGCTGCCTTGTACATAAACAAAAATCAGTCATTAAACACTGCTACAACTGCTAAGAGTCGGCTGTAGCTTTATCCTTGATTCAGCCTTCAATATGTTGTCCTCAATTTTGCATTCCCCAAAATTGGGTCAACCCTATGCAATTCCTAAGCGATTGGTAGGATTTCTCTCTAAGTTTGGTCGGTGTTTTGGAATTCGACGGAATTAGTTATCCCTTGATTCTCGTTTGGGTTTGCTTCTTTTAGAACATCCAATTTTTAAGTCTTTCGTTTGTTTGTCTTGCTTTTGTTTTTGGTTTCGTTTTCAGCTCTCGTTTTCCCGCTTGTTTTAAGTTCTTCCAGGTGTCGTGTGGGTTAGTCTTAGACTCATGTTTTTAGAGCTTTCAGTGTCCTGCTAGTGATGTTTTTAAGACAAACTGCATGTTGTTAAAATTGATTAAAAGGTGGACTTTTTCTTGTCAAAAACATGAATCAAAGGTTAAATCTATATACAAAGTTGAATTAAAATTCCATCTTAAAATTTCACGCTATTCTGTGAAAATTTTCTTGGTAAATTTTAATGACAAGGGGCTTTTCAATCATATCCGTATATCAAGTCATTATAGATTCCAAATTGTGTGTAGAAATCATACTCTTTTTCTTAGAAGTGGGCTTTTAAATAGCATCGACATATTTAGTTTAATATGCTATTTAAGATGTTTTAGCTTTTATTTTAACAATAGAAAAGATCGAATTTATAAATGGAGTCTTATTCATTTATAAGTTTTTGCATTTTGAAAAATAATAGGGTTTTTCTAAATGCATATAAAGCTTATTATAAGCTTCGTTTTCATCTTTTATTTAACTAATAGTGGCGATTTTAACCATGTTTGCATAATGTTTTAAAAATAAACAAAGCATATGTTGGCCTTTATCAAAACCCGTGGCTGTCTTTAAGTCAGAAGGCGTCGATTTTCATATCGAATGCATATGTTCATTGATCAGCAAAACCCGTGGTTTCATCTCTTGAAGGAAGGCGTCGATTTTATATTGAAAGCATATGTTAAAACATGCTGAGTCTTTTAAAGAAAGCGTGTCTTCACTTAAAAGTCAAAGGTGTTGTTTTTAAGGATAAAAACATGTCATGAAAATACGTCGAAATACATGTGCATGGCCTTTATTAAAACCCGTAGCTGTATGCACATGCCTTTTCCTTCAAAAGCCGCGGATTATATAAGCATGGCGCCGATTTAGGATAACATTGCATATATAGCGTTGTTGTATTAAAAATACATATTGTTTTGCAAGGCCTGTGGTTGTTTTAAGTCAGGATGGCGTCAAATATAAAAACGATAGCATATAAATATGCCTTCACTAAAAACGTGATCTATCTTTAATGTTGGAGGGCGTCGAATTTAAAGAGAATGGCATATAGATATGCCTCCACTAAAGAAACAAGATCACCGTTTTTATAAGTGGAGGGCGTGGTTTTTAAAAGCGAAATACATATTGGCATATCGAAATGTATTTAGGGCTTTTGTATAAACCCGTGGTTTCATATTCAGTAAAGGGCGTCGAATCTTCTATCACTTAGGAATTTCTTATGTTAAAGCAAGACCAAAACAGTGCTGCGTTTTTCTCCAAGGAAAAACGGCGGGTTTTTGTGAAGCTTTTTGCATAGCAAATCTAAGTTTCAATGCATGCAAAGCTGCGTTTTGTTTGAGAAAGCCCGCCTAAGCCATACACATGGAATAAAACCTCTTCTTTCCCCACGAAATACACCATTAACATCAGCAATTATTTCTCCTAGATCAAAGCGGATTTGGTATGTATTTTATGAATGTTTCTTTCTTTGCGTTTAAGAATTCGAAATGCATTTAAATGTGAAAGAAATAGCTATAAAATAGGGCACATGTTGTTGAAAGTTTCTTCTTAGTTGCTGATTTAAGGCAATTTGGGGCTGCATTGAAGACATATGTCATTCCCAACTATGACTCATTGGATTAGCATTAATTTTGCATAAAGAAAATGTCAAAATAATGAGTTATAATGAATTTCAAGAAATTAATTTGAAGAAGTTCATAGCTAGAAGTTCTTTTGATTGGAGGGGTTTGAATGATAGGATCCAGAAGTAGTTTAGTCATGTACATCGCCTGGAAGATGTATGGATTGATCTTTGCACTGAAAGACATATTGCTAAAATGGATTACTGTAGGCTCACTGTCAAACAAATCATAGACTTTTGTCTTGCTGAAATTCCGGATGGAGTCATAGATGATAATAAGATCTTGAATCTTGAGTACAAAAGGCATCGAGTTAAAAACTTACCCATTCTACCACCATGCTGGTCAGTGAAGGAGAATGTGTCCATTTGGGATAGATTCCAGAACATCTTGGCGAATACCAATATTTGGTTGAAAAAGAGAGGCATAAAGAGCATTAAGATCAAACTTGGGCGGGGTTTTGATCCTGCTGGTCCTGTGGGTATGAAGTCTGAAATCCGGGGAAAAGGAAAAGGGGAGTCTTCTGCATCGGAAGTCAAAGCTATTCCAAAACTCGCCATCCAAGGAGGAAAGCTTATGGTAAAAGCTCTTACGTCAGAAGCATCATCTAGGGCAAAGGGTCCAGAGTTGATCAATCTCTCGGGTAGCGAAGAGGAACTATAGGTTTCTATTACTCCTGAGGCAACCCAAGTCCAAGCAGCTGAAGAGATCCAAGGAATGCATGAGTCAGCTCCAGAAATTGATGGAACTCCAATGTCCCCGTTGGATATAGATGTGGATTCTTTCACAATCCAGTTGCCTGCACTACATTCAAATGCCATCGTGCTAGCCACTCCTATATCATCTGCCGCCCCAACACAGAAGAAGACTTGTCATGTGTTTTTGATGAGCTTCCTAAAGAGTTGCCTCGGTTAGATACACTCATGTCTAACAATGATTTGGTGTTCCAGATGGAAAAAGAGGATGATGGTGTTTTGAAGGCATCCACAACAGATATTTCATCATAGAAGGAAACAGTAACTACTATGGTTACTGTTGATGCTTCGACATCCTGTTTTGTCTTACCTCCTTGGCTAGGCACTATTACACAGAAGAGAAAGAAGTTGGAGGTACCACTGGAAGATTTTGAGATTGCTCCTAAAAGAAAAACCTGAGTCACAAAAAGCAAGAAAGCTAAAGTGCTTTTGAAAGTCATTGTTGATGATCAAAAGGTCAAGTATGCTGAAGTAGCCGAGCCACTCATGGGCGAAACAACAGATGAACTTGAGAGCACAGATTACAAGATCACAAGGGTGGAGTTGGGAAAGCAATCCTGTGTGAGTTGTCAGATGGATGCTCATGATGCATTAGATCAGTATACCAAGAGGACCGATGAGCTATGGTAGAAGAAACACTTGTTAAAAGAAAAAAATAATCGTCTTCGTGACACTCTTGAGAAACTTTCTTCTCGACAGGTGGAGTTATGTACAGAGGACCTGCAACAACATATTGAACTAGAAAAGAAAGGCAAAATGGTAAATGACTGGGGCAGTCAGTTAGAGCATCAGGGAATCGCAGTTACCAGAGATGTACACCGTATTCTCAGGAACTACCAGAAAACTGCAAATAGGCTACATGAGTTGGTTGACATCTTTGATCAGCAATTAAAAACCCAAAATGAAGATTTTGATGTTTGGAGGAAAATGGCAGAAGCTGATTTAGATGTTTTATGTGTCTATGAAATAGCTCCTTCAAAAGACATGTACTTCGAATATTTAGATCAAATAATTACAAAGAAATTTTTTTTAAGGAATTGATCATCAAAGTACGTGAAGCCTTGCAGGAATGTGTCAAACCCAAAGAAGTTGTTATCAAGGTCTTCGAGGAACTGTCGTGTATGTTATTTTCGGAGAGTGGGTAGCTGATTCCAGAGGAGCAAGTCCTAGCAGGATTTGTACAGATAGTTCATCGGGAACTAGAAGCTGATACTTTTAGTTGCAGCTCTATGGACAAATTGACAAGCTACAGAATGATATTGAATCAACATCAAAAAGATCTGGGTCAATACAACGGTGAAATTACAAGAGCGGCAAGTTGTGCACGCAAAACTGTAAACGTTGCTCGACAAACAGTTTCACCAGATCCAACTATTGTGCATAAGTCTCTTTGTCAATTCGAGACATGCATTAATCTTCTTTGAAAAGTGTTGTTGGGACACTTTGTTTTGTAAAAATGTAGAATCTTTGATAGATTACATGAAAGTATGTAAAGTGTTCTCATGTAATCATGTTGCAAGGATATTGGGTCCTGCAGCATTGAATAAGTCAAAATTAGTTAGTTGTAGATAAGCTTTGACTAGGTCAAAGTTAGTTAGTTAGAGGATAAGGATAGAATAAGTCAAAGTGGTTGAGGGTTTCCCCTTCTCCACTTTCCTCTCTCTCCTCTTTTCCTATATAAGGAGAGGGGCTCTTTGTAAATTTTCATCTTTTGTTGTATGCAAGTAAACTATAGGCAAAGCTCTAATATTCTGAAGACTTTGTGTTTCATTGTAAGAGAATTGAGCATCTGAATAAAAGGAATAGAGATTGACAAACTTTCAGTTGTTGTCTTGACAATTGATGAATGTTTTCTTCTGTAACATTTGTTAATCCTTGTTTCAGATTGAATAGTTAACTTGTTTATTTCATTGGAGCATCTTTGATCCAAGTTTTCTGAAGACTTTGTGCTTCAGGAGATCGGGGTTACTATAGAGAATAGTGACTGTAATACTCCAAGGACTGAAGACTTTGGGCTTCAGTATTGGAAATTAGATAAATAGAGTACGTATTTGGGGTAAGGACAAGAGACTTTGAGCTCTTGTGTTATTCCATCTTTAGATAAATTCATTGCCGTCCCGGTTAATTGTTCTTGAGTGGATTACCAAGCCACAGATATTACTGTTGCAAGGCGAACTGTATGTGCTACAGTTCAGTTCTTCTTGAAGCCACCTGCGGTAAGAAGGGAGCCTCCCCTATTGGTGAGAGGAGAGAGTAATCTCACACACTGCTGCCTAAAACACACGTTTTGCAAGTTGTAGTCTTAGTGACTTGCAAAATATTTAGCCAACACAATATTCCAAGAAACTTCAACCGAATTGCGCAATTTGGACCTTTGAATGAAGCCCACTGATAAGCAATAAGTCAATTGGTCTTTCACAGTCTTAGAATTGCATATACACTGAAGAATTGACGTCCTCCAATGCTGAAAATTAAAGAAACCCTAGGTTTCATGCACACAACTCCCAAGAACTTTCAATTACAAAGCTAATAGTCAATGGCATAATGAAATTGATTTCTTCCCATGACTTTTCATACATCCTCAATAAGTTCGAACCAAGAGGCTTCTCAAATAAGTCACTTTAATGACTTATAAAATGGCTTTGCATTGACCTTATAATATCAATTCATAACCTCCTTGGTTTTAGGTGCCCAATTAATTTAATAACTTAATGCACTTTAATAATGTCTCATGGTCCCCATTTACTTTATAACTCTATAATAGACTATATAATAAATTATTAATAAAGTTCACTTTATTAATAATTTAATAATATGAACTTGTGCTATCCAATTTAAATCACTGAGTCAATTGGAGGTCAAGGGAACCACTGCGTATGCCATGACTAGGTGCCCTGCCAAAAATAGTAGCTCTGCAAAATTGACTTACTATAAATAGTAAGTCACTGAATATCTCCAAAAGCCAAAGATGCCAAATCTCAATGCCACCACATAACCTGTTCAGGTTCCTGCTATAAATAGAAATCCCGACTTTCTTGAAATAGACACTGACTATTAATAGTAAGTGTGCCAAACAGAACCAAACGAAGAGCAATCCTGAACTATCCTGTCCAACGAAATGGGAAGTAGTCCACTAAACTGCCAATTGGGACCCTCTAACAATCAAACTTAGCCTGCAAGGTCCCCTGATAGGCTAATCCAATCCACGAAGCAAGGTGAGCTAAAAAGGGGACACTACATTGGGCTCCTTTATAAACCCCACTCCTCTCTTTTTTAAAGGGAGATTGTTAGAGAATTGTTGCTAATATATTGCCAAATTTGCTCTACTCATTGTTTTGTTTTGCATGGTGAATAATTGTGATCTTATTTGGAATATTGCATGATGATCTACATTCCTCACTTAGAATAGATTTGATTTCAAGTATTTAGTTAGAATTTTTTTTCAGTTATTTAGTGGGATAAGAGTAATTTTGAATGCATCCTTGCTTGACTCGATCATAGACCAAACCACTACCTACTTACTGATTATAAGTCTTGCCGTGCGTAGTCAAATGACATTATTATGAATTTAATTTCAATTCGTACTTGCTAATTGGTTTGCATCCATAGATGAGAGTAATGAAATGGTAGTAATTTGAACATCTTTTGAACATACCTTAGAAGATTGCACTAGGTGAGTGGAGTTGATGACAAGATTGCATCTAGTAGAATCCAAGGATATTCACTCTTGCATCCTAAAGTAGAAATTGAAGTAGCTTAGATTCGTAGGTTCAATTGCATTTCATAAGTTGGAATATATTTTTATTGTGCATTGTAAAGCCATATCATCCAAAGTCCAGTTGACAAAATCCTAGTGAACAAGCATAAGTACCTCGTGATAACCAACATATCACATTATTATCACTAAGTGAGTATCCACTATTTTGAAGGAAATTTGGAGTCACCTTTATGATCTTTCATTGCAATCTTTAGCATAAGTGGTGTCTTCATTCAAGAGAATGTTCTATCTTGCATGTTGTAAGGTTATAAAACTCACATCAACAAGTCTCTTCCCAAGGATTAGGAGGGTAGTGAGGTAGGGATGAGGTAGTTGCGAGCTGCCAATTTGAGCTAGAGATTTGCACAAAGTAACTTCTTTTGGACTTGGTTTAGAAATGGCTCAAAGACAAGACCACCTCTTCCTCTTACCCTTATTGTGTGAAAGAATCTAAATACTTATATATTTTCTTTTATGATCTTATATATGTTCGTACAAAATTTTCTAACTCATGTGCAGGTTCATCCATTGAGGCTTATTTTAAAACAAGAAAATACTTGACAAGAGAGAAAGGGACATTATAGGAATGTTTAGCTTACTATTTTTGCTTTCTCTTTTGTATAATAAAGTTTTTGACTGGGGTCTTTTAGTATCATTTCTTTTGCGATTAAGGTTTTTATACTTGTTTCTAGGTTTCCGTAATCTTAAATAGTTGGTATTTCAACTTTGCATGCTTAATGTAGTCTGTAGAAACTATTATTATTTCTCTAAATAGATCATGGATTTTATTTTCTTGTGAAAAAGATTTAAGATGTAGACTATTTTAGAAGTACTATATTAAAGGAAAGCTGATATGACTTGGCTGATTATGAATATATTTATGAAAACATTAGAGCATATGAAATTACTCTAACAGATTGCATTGATAATTTTCACTTTTTAAAATTGGTTCTCATTTGTTTCTTGTTTTCATTTTTTTGCATAACAGTTGGCAGAGATTGTTGCTTCATTGCCACCTAAACTCGTGGTTTTCGTGACACATCATCATCGCGATCATGTAGAAGGTGAGTTGTTTTGAATAGTTTAATTTTACTTTCTTTATCAAGATTAAACCCCATGTATGGAAAAAAATCTTTGAAACAATAAGGAAATAATTGGTGGCTACTGCGTGTTAAGAGAAACAAAGAGTAACATTTTTAGTGCATCTTTTAATCAAATATTTCTAAAATTAGATATATATTTAGTTTAAGGATCTTTGATTTCATTTTGGGCTTCACAACTTTGATCATCTTCAACCTTCTTCCATAATAACTCCATTGACAAATAAAGATACATTTTACTCTAGTATACAATATGCATTGTTATTTTTATTATTAATTTACATTTTTTAATTTATCAGATATAGCAGTAAACAAAGCTCTCTTCCAATTGTGACATGAAACTTTGTCAGATTTAAACTAGACCTAAACACTAACTTTTATTAGCGTCTTGTGTCATGCCCCTACAAATGAATCCAACAGATCATAGTCTCTTCTAGCTAATAAAGACAACATCTTTTGATATTTAACCTAGGTGCTATAAATTACTGACAGCTTGACCCAATTCAAGGAATTAACAAGTGTTTTACCCTAAGAAAGCCGACTGATCAAGCGTAATGTTCCCTTTCTAGCACATGTTGTATGAGTTTGTCATCAAGAGCAGCGACATGCATACTAAGGAAGTATATCTGACCATACAAAGAATGAAGTATACCTGCACCTTGTGTGGATTTGATAAAGTGATCTTAAGTACAGATCGATAACTAGTACAAGGACAGATCAAGCATAGATCGATGACTCCTTGTTGCAGACATGAAAGAAGCCCTAGGTGGGCAACTGGACTCCATATTCCTTGTGATAATCGTAAAACATTAACAGTTCATGCAATGGATATCAACTACTTCAACCACTTCCAACCAAATAAGATGAGATAAATTTATTAAAGTCCAACAAAAGACCACAAAGGGTCAAAGAGACTGCCAAACAGAAGACAAAAAGCCTGCCCACAATAGGGACACCAAACGACGCCCGAAGGAAAACAAAAACAACAAAAGAAAACAAGCATCAACAGAGAAAGAGAGTGGGGGAGGTGGCCACAATAAAAGACCCCTGAACCCCACTACAAAAATTGAACAACAGAGAAGAACCCTTAGATAGACGGATAAGGTAGGGGGTTGGTAGTGCACACAAAACATCTCTTAAACTTCCCGGAAGAGGAAGAAGATGAAAGCCGCTACCGAAAATAACTCATCCGCTGTCTCAGAGATCTGGACTGACTAGGAGGGGGGGTGTTGATGCTAAAGTGAATGGTCTCGAAGTCTAATGGCTTTCTGAAGATAAAGTGCAAGGCATCTCTGATTAGTGGACCTAAAATGGGTGGAGAGAGACAAAACCCCTCTGAATAGGCAGTAGAACCTCCCTCGGATCTCATAGTATATAGGACACCAGAAGATGAAGTGCTCCTCCGTCTCAACCTCCTTCCTCGGTGTTGCATAACTGGCAAATCTTGTTCACTATGTCAAGCTGATGATCTGTCTCAAAACAAAGCTGATGAGAGCCCACTTTGAAAGAATCAAGGGGGATCTAGATGGAATGTGACCGATGGTGAGATAAGTAAGAAGGGAAGATAATGAGTCTGTCCCGTAGCTCTAAGAAGTGCTCAGCATAAAATGCCATCTTAGGGAAAAGGCCCTTGTGAGGGTTAACCCAAGTAGTATGGATGAACTGCCTGTAAATGTTCGTTCCGATATAGTTGTTTAACTCTTGTCTAGATAGGAGGAGGTGGTGAGGGGCATCAAGAGAATACTGAAAGGAAGACGACCAATCTCGATCCCAATAGACCCAAGAAGGGAAGAAGCCTTATTAAACCATCCATGGCCCTTCCTGAAGAAACTGAAGCAACAAGAGACTCAAAGGAGCAGTAAGGAAGGTAGGAGTACCTGTGGTGCCCCTCATGAGAATCAACAAAACCACGCAAGCGATGCAAAAATCCAACAAGATCAAAGATTACCCCAAGCTTGAAGGGGTGAACCCCAAACTCCGCAAGAATAATGCTATGAGAAATGGACTGCTTGCACTTGAAAATGTGCCGGAGAAGAATAATCTAAACCTGCGCAATAGAAGCCCAATCTAGCTCCCAATGAGGAAGGCCCCCAAACCACGAACCCATAAAGAATAGTAGGTCTATGCAGAGAATCCATGAGGAGCAACTTGGACGTGGTGTCTTGGAAATAGTTTTGGAAACACTGTCTCTCCAGGACGACCAAAGATCCATACCCCTTGTTGATGCAAGGATGGATGACAGGTCTCAAATTGAAATGGGGACCATAGAACTTATCCCCAAGGTAAGTGTAGGAAGAAGAGATCTTGACTTGCAAACCGTTGAAGAAAAAATGCAAGTGAGAAGTCTTGAGACTGTTGAAAACCATCACCTTAGTTTTCCCAAATTACTCAACTGTCATAAGTCAAAAAAAGCCGCAAGACTATCAAGCTGCCTCTGTAAACCCTCAAGAGAGGAAGCTGAAAGAACATCATCGACAAAGAGAAAAATTGAAATTAGAACCTAGTGGAGTAAGTAACCATCCCCAGCATGAGAGTACTCCTGAAGAAACCCCTCTAGCTCATCAATGTAAATATTGAGTAAGGTAGGGGACAGGGGGAAGCCCTTCTTAAGACCACTGATGTGCCTGATGAAATTAGAGAATCCCTTGAGAGTCCTAAGGTGACCCAAAACTCTCTTGTAAATTCTCATGATAAAGGTGAGGAGAATCTCAGATATACCAATATTGCGAAGTCTCTGAAACAGGGCCGCCTGCAGAACATAGTCAAAAGCCTTGCGGAAATCCACAAAGCAACAATAAACCTTCGAAGAGCGATGCTGAGCCTCGTCAATAATAGTCCGAAGAGTCAGAATATGGTCTGTGGTTTAATAATCAGGCTTGAAACCTACTTGCCCTCTAGCACATATATCGCGCTGGTCTAACTCCTAAAAAATAATACTTTCTGGGACTGTGACATACAATTTGTAGAATGTGTGGCCCACCATGATGATCCTGTAGTTGTGGGGTTAGAAGTTGGGCCTGATTTGTGAATAAAATGAATAATGTGGTGTGACCAAGACAGACCACATGGTTGAAGAGGTCAAATAAGTATGAGCCTAGGACAGTGAAACCATGTTTGAAGAACTCAGCTGAAACCCCTCCTCATTGGCTGTTCTACTGCAATTGAGAGTTCTAACTGCATCCCTGATGTTTGTGAGGGTGAAAAGATGGCAAAAAGTGGGAGAGGATACATGGATGAGGGGCTGGGCATGGATATCATAGAGTGAAGAAGTGTGAGAGACTAGGGAACCATGGTCCACTTCTGGAGGTTGAACAAACAATGATGAAAATTGAACAAACAATGAGGAAAGTTCTTGCCAAATCTGAAACTTGTTGAAAAGAAACTCCCAGGATAATTATCACTTGAAGTTCATGTGTTAACAAATGTGACATGGGATGCTTGAAGGAAAAGTCATTATTACCATGTTCTCACAATCTACAATTAAAGATATGAATGTTAAAATGAACAATGAACCTTTCTGAATGTGAGTGATCAATCAGCTCCTGATGCGAAATCATATGATATTTCTAATGTGTTATTTACTTCATTTATTTCCTTAAGCTAAAGCCTAAAATCTGCATTTATATTTATGTAATCAATGTAAATTTGTGTATGCATTCAAAGTAGCTTCTATTTGTTGAGATTATTGTGTCTTTAAGGTTAATTTATTAAATGATGCATGAAACAAGTTTTAAATCCTTAAAGATCTTTGAATTTCTTGGGTTTTTTAATTTGTCGGGTCTTTGCCGAGTCCAAGTCCAAGTAAAAAATCAGCTTTCCGAGTCTGAGCCGAGGCCGGGTATTGTAACTATGGTATGAACTAATGCTAGAGGTTTTCAAGTTGTATATTCTCTAGATTTGAAACTGACACTTGTTTGCTTTCCTTGTTGACATTCTTGAAAATTAGTGTTTATAGGCTTTGTAATCTTAGTCATATGTCTTATAAATTCATAGAACTTACCTTGACAAGGTTATCAAAGTTAACATGTCCTAATTGTCTTTGCCAAAGCTAACTTTCATCAACTTGCCCCAACAAACAACTTTTACCTTTTATTTCTTTGAGATCATGGTCATTGCGTTTTGTTCTTTTCCCTTCAATAGTTAGTCTTCCTGATTTGATTTTTCTTATTTCACACCCTTGATGATTAAAAGTTACAAGATATCCATTATCACATAGTTGACTATCACTTAGCAAATTATATTTCAATCCTTATACATACCAAACAATATGTGTTTTAAAGTGTCATTTATGCTCAAAGTACCTTTACCGTGAATCTTGAGTGATGACTTATCGAGAAGTAGGAGATATTTTCTACAACATTTCAAATTGTGATATTTCTATCAGGATTCAACTGTGTAGATTTTGATTCAAACTCATTGACCCATGATTCATGAGTTGGTTCACAAGAATCCATCTATCATGAGAATGAATGGAACACTTAGCACTCATTACATCTAGGTGATGCTCACAAAGGTGTACCACTGAGACTTCCCAAGAGGTCACCTATCCTAGTACTACTCCAGCTCAAGCATGCTTAATCACATAGTTTCCAACCCTATTTGCAAAACCTTCAGCAAGTGTTGTGCCTTATGAACCATTCATTATAATGCCCCTTGAGCTTATCTATTGATAAGTAGTAGATGACGGGTTTTGAGTCAAATTCATTGACCTAGAAGCAAGGGTATCACGGCCTTGCATCAAAATTTCTCTAATGCCTTCACCAAAATGCATCGCAAATCTCGCTCCAACGAGGTATTGTCTGAACTTGGTCAAGGCATGGATGATTGCGAGCATCTCCTTATCATATATCAAGTACAATCACTCAACTCTTGTGAGCTTCAACTGTGAGAACCCCTTCATGAACCTCCTGTAGTAGCTGCATAGTCTAAAGAACCCACACAACTTTGTGAGTGTGCTGGGTGTGGGCTAATTGAGAATTACTTGAATCTTCTCCTAGTGCACTTGAATGCTTTGTGGGCTGATAATGTGCCCTAGATATAATACTTCTATCATGCCAAACTCACATTTGGACATCTTTTTAAGCAAGGACTCCGATTTGATGATAATTTGATCTAGCTAAAATGAAACAAAAATGATATATAGACAATAAATGCCTCTACAATAATTTCTCATTGGCATTATAAGGACAACAAAATAATATCTGAATGAAATGTCCCAAGTAATGATCAATACTGTTAATGTTTGTAGCTTCAGTTGTATGATCATTTAGAATACATATAATACTTAGATTTTGATTAATAATAATATATTGTATTATATATATATACATGATATATATATGTTATATTATATATATTTTTTATTATTATTAATATATATTATGCAAACTTATATTATTCTAATATATGATTGATTAATTAAACATTATAAAGTTATAATGAATAGACATGTCCCGTCTGTCCTAACCTCTTTCTCAATATAAATAAAGAGAGATTGTTGCATTTAAAACACACAAAACACATACAAAATAGAGCGCTCTAACATTTGCAACTATCTTAAAACTTAACATGGTATTAGAGCAGGTTCCTACCTGTCTGTGAGGTTTCCTACATCAATAAGAATTATTATTTACTTTTGATGAGAACCATTTTCTAGTTTCATATTTGCGTTTTATATTTTAGAACCAAGATTGATGTAGGAAAGCATTCGAAGGATTTCACGTGGGAGTTATCTGTGAAACATAGATGAGTGGAGTTATCTGCCAATAACGGGATGTTTCACATTGACGACAATGTTCTATTAATCTGATGGCATCACGTTAATATTTTGGAGAGATCTATACACCATATGCATAGTCGGTGAATTATAGTTTGGCATCTCTCCATACTCAGTGTCATGACGGGAGAAGAAGTGGATTCTAAAACTCCCTGCATATGGTCCATCGTGGGGAACTAGCAGTGACGTTGGCTAGGAAAGTGTGACAAGTTATTCTAACAAAGATGAAAACAAGGTGCCATCTTGCAAATCAAAGACCATTAGATTATGTGGTCGGTACAGACTTAAACTTGCGCTCTTCAACTGCTTGTGCATGATCGGATTGGGAGATTCATTCGCTGGGCATATAGTAGGACGGTTGACAACTAACAAGACCATGTGAGTGGAGTCAACAAGTCGGTATATCAAACTCATTAGGACACGAGCTATGAGTTTAATAATCCGTCGAAGTTTTGGAAACTCAAGCCTTTATTGACTGTGATCATGGGTCGTTTGAAAGGAATAGTTGAAACAAGAGCTTCAAAACTTGATATGTGTCTCTATCAAAGTATAATGGTGTATGATTGTATACGACTATTTTGTATACCAAACATATGAAGATGCACAGATAAAACACATATGTAATGATTGCTAGAGCGCCTCAAACTAATACAATAATGACATGATAACTGTGTTTAGCAAACACTCAAAGTAGATATATCAAATTTTTGAGAGTGGGGATATATGGATTTATTGCTAGAGTACCTTAGACTTATTACGTGTGATATGCTAATAAAAAAAAAAGAGGCTCAAGTCTGCAAATATCTACTAATGATATATAAGAGGCTGGACCAACATCCAAAATCTGAGACTCCCAACAAACCATCCTTCTACGTGAGATCTAAGTATAGAAATTGGTAAAATTTTAGTTGGGGACATTACAACTGTCATTGATTAAAGAGTAACTCCATGACTGATGTAGAGATGATAGACTATTCATGAATGGTAGGAGCATGAAGTCATGAAAATCATGATGACAATTATATGTATAATGAGAGTGATCTTGGATATATGAAAGTAACAAATCAAAGTCTGAAGATAACTGATATGATGCTTGCTTGAGCACATCATACACTAATATCCCTTGCCCAAATAGACTGATTTTTTTGCTCAAGGAATATTGTCAAACACTTTGTATGCTGCCTTTCTCTATTCTGATTTTTGTATTTCAGATTGTTTGATATATTTTGAATGATGCCAAGAAATTTAGAATGCGTGCAAAAGATGTTTACAATACCTCTTACAAATAACTAATATGCAAGTGCAGTTCTTTTTGGTATTTTTTCAATGCATACACATGAAAACTAGATACGGAATGCATACCTACAGCCAACTGACATTTTGACAAACAATTGGCATGCAACTATTATGCTGTTCATATATGCTATTAGAAAGACATTCCCAAGTACAATGTTGCTTATGAATTAAATTAATTCCCTTTGACTTCTATTAGGAAATTCTGATATAAATCAGTCTACAATCTCTCCACAGCAGATTTAAAACAAAATCTATCAACCACCAAA
>MU224441.1:455617-468998 GCA_018584345.1 Thuja plicata
TGTGGGATAAAAAACATATTCGCACATTATAATATTAAAGTGACTTTATTATTATAAAGTTACTTTATAACTTTATAATAACATTAAAATATTTAAATAAATCACTTAAGTCACTTTTAATTAAATTGATTAAATATAAAGTCACTTTTTAATTTTAATTTATTTAATGACTTTATAAGAAATTAATTTAATCAATTTCTCCGTATTTCTCCACTTAGCCTTCGGAGAATGTAAAGGCTAAGAACTCCACTGAGATGCTAAAAAGATGGGGACATTACATATAATGAGAGTGATCTTGGATATATGAAAGTAACAAATCAAAGTCTGAAGATAACTGATATGATGCTTGCTTGAGCACATCATACAACTGTGAAACTGTCATCCTTAAGATTATGTGAACCAGGGTCCATTACTAGCACAGTGGGTTTGACTTCATCAGTTTCTTAATTGCCTCTGTCGCCAATTTTCTATGAATTGCCCAGGAGTATCATACATATATAGAGATAAGTATTTCATACCCTTGAATAATGTTCATGAATTTTTTAGTCATTAATTTATGCTATAACATTGAGATAGTAAATCTTGTACGCTTCTATGATTGGTATTTCCCTTCGGGATAGTTGACTTTTATGAACTATTTGTAATCTCTATTTGAAATGCCTTCATGATAGGATAGAGAAGCATAAGAGTTTGAATTCAAGGGAGAAAGAACTTGATGTTTGCAGTCATGGGACTGAGTTGATGAATGGAAACGTTTCTTCGAAGAGGAGGAAATAAATTCAGGAGTCTGACATTTTATCAGAAGCAACCTTGGACGAAGAGATGATGAGTCTCTTGAAATAAAATATCTTCCATAACTAGAGTATGTGAACAGGGTATGCTTCTGTGACAGAGGGATCAACTAGAGGATCTACATCAGTTGACTTCCAAGGATCTTGGTCATATTGGTTCAGAGGGAGTACACCATGTCGAGATGGTTTCACTAGTGATCAACAGTCAGAAGACTACGATTCATGGGATGGAGTTCCATGTGTGTAGGCTGGAAGGCCTTTATGCATACATCTAGGTCGTGATATTCCTGGATAGATGGATACTTGTTGGATCGAGGAGCATTCAAGAGAAGAGCTTGATGTATCCTATGTGAAAGTTATGCAGGCTGAAGAATGAAGACACAACTGGCTGCCATGAGGCCGAGTTGGAAACACGTATCGGATTCAGAGGGAGTGACATTTCATCTGAATCAACCTTGGACGAGGATGTCATAAGGTTGATATCTATTTCAGAGGAAGCCACGTCATTATGAAGATCTGCTTAATTCAATCTTATCTGTGAGGGAGAAGTTGAGGTGCAAGCCCTTGTTAATGCACTCTTCTCTGTGAGAGAGAAGTTTGAGGTGAAAGCCCTTGTTTTATTGTATGGATATATCATGTCTATATGGTAAGTATCACATATGTGATACTAGTGCACATATCATACAAGACATCTTGAGTACTTGGTGAATATCATGGACTTGATATTTGGAGACCATTACTCAGAGTACTTGGTGAGTATCATGGATTTGATACTTGGAGACCGTTACTCATGATAATCATTTTTGAGCACTTGGTGAATATCTTGTGAGTTGATATTTGGAGACCATTGCTCTGAGTACTTGGTGAGTATCATGGTTTCTATACTTGGAGACCATTACTCATGATAATCATTTTTGAGCACTTGGTGAATATCTTGTGAGTTGATATTTGGAGACCATTGCTTTGAGTACTTGGTGAGTATCCTGGATTTGATACTTGAGGACCATTGCTCGTGATATTAGTAAAATGATATAAATTTTAAAATGATTATCTATACTCACACATTACATTGAGGTAATATATTTATCCTCCCTAGCTAAGAGGGAGTGTTAATGATTATAGCATCAGTCGGATAAATTACAAAATAATAATCTTTATACTTATTTATATGACAAAATATATTATTTATATTGGAACCTCATCTAAAGCGAAGAGAAATTGATAATAGCTTGTTCCCACCCTCTGGGATGAGCCATGGTGGATTCACCCTCTGAGATGAGTCAAGGTGGATGTCATGTGTGTGACTCCATGACTTATGGGCCCACCCATCTTGTGTACATTTCTAAAAGGTGACGACTTTATGGTTAATGAACACTTGTATTTAACATTATAAGGTGACGATCTTGTAATGTTGATATTGTGCTGACCTGGTATCATCTTGATTCATGGATGTGTCATAATTCGTTATGGTAGACATTATGTGATGTAATGTCAGTGCACATACCATAATAGGGGTATATAAAGAGAATGTAATGTTCTCGAGCATATTATATCCTTCATATCACGATTTAGGTGATATGTAAATTGGGTATCACGTGTTAGGTGATTCCTCATATCACGTGTTAGGTGATATGTAAAACTTGACGTATCACATGTCAGGTGATACTTCATATCACGAGTTATGTGATATGTGATACTCTTTATCATGAGTTAGGTGATACTTCATATCACGAGTTATGTGATATGTGATACTCTGTATCATGAGTTAGGTGATACTTCATATCACGAGTAATGTAATATGTAGTTTCTTAGTATCCATATGGATCATATTAGGATCTTTCTAAACTTTGTATTACATATTGATTGAAGCATATGAGACATGTCATGTCTCTACGTAAACTTAGTATCCATATGGCGGACATCATGAGATGTAATGTCATTGAACATACCTTGGATATTTATGAGCTATGGAGAATATCATGTGACTTGATATTCCTGCATATACCATACCTCTTGATATCACACTGAGGTGATATCTCCTCTCTTTCAAAAATTAATAGATTTATTACCTTGATGGATTTTATCTTCTCTAGCTAAGAGGGAGTGTTGATGTTTTGTGTAGCTATGGTGAGGGTCATAAAGAGTTGACAAGGGAGACCACTACACATTTTGTTTGATCATCCTCCCTAGCTAAGAGGGAGTGTTAATGTTTGTAGCTTCAGTCGTATGATCATTTAGAATACATATAATACTTAGATATTGATTAATAATAATATATTGTATTATATATGTAAACATGATATATATATGTTATATTATATATATTATTTATTATTATTAATATATATTTTGCAAACTTATATTATTCTAATATATGATTGATTAATTAAACATTATAAAATTATAATGAATAGACATGTCCCGTCTCTCCTAACCTCTTTCTCAATATAAATGAAAGAGAGATTGTTGCTTTTGAAACACACAGAACACATACAAAATAGAGTGCTATTGCATTTGCAACTATCTTAAAACTTAACAAATACAAAAACACAATGATAACAAAAGATTGAAGCAAAATTTAGAGATCAATAATAATTTTCAGAGTAATGTACAATCAGAGATAATGATGCGACACAAACGACAAGCCTTCCAACGATAGTGTATCCACGTTGGAAGGCGCAAATACAAGTATCGATATTGTCTCAGAGATATGTATGCCATATTTGATGATGCTAGTCTCCACCAAATATGCTTGATATTGTTGTTACAGTATGCGACAATTTGATGGATATATATGATATGCTCGTTGCTATTCGACGTTGGAAATGCTGGATGACTCGAACTCTAATCCAATGATGTCTTCCAATGGCAATCAATGATGCTTGATATTTTTATACAATACGTGTGTGTAGTCTCTACTTGATGTAATGCGTATTGGGTCTGTATGAATGTTGTAGAGATGACAGTGATGTCGATTTGTCAGATTGACAAATAATGTGCTGACAACAATACTTGGGCCTGAGGAGATTATATCATTCGACCACTGCACTTAGGATCAATCGGATTTTAATGCAAGTCAATGTGGGTTATGTGTTGATCATCTGGTATGCTTGACAAGAATCTTGCGGACTCTAAGCGTGCCTAAGATCTTAGGATGGATTGTACATATCCTCTAATATATGCATTGTGCTTGTCGCCACTTGTATTGCCTTCTCTTGGAACCATTGAAACTAATACTTTGAATCGCTAATGATATGATTATCATCAAAGTTGTCAATGATATCGCAAATCATCTGTGGTGATTATTCGAATGTTAATATTCTTATTGATTTGCCAAGGATGTCAGTGTATGAATTGATATTGGCCGGCTATATAAATACAAACTTTGACAATGAGTATCGCTGTACTCCCAAGGTGGTGTCGCATGTATCTAGCTGTGTGCGATCAATCTGCAATGTGATTATGGATGTGATTCCATAAGTGATAGAATTGCATAAGATGATTTTGATACTTGCCAATGCTATTGCTCTTCAAGTAGCTGATATGGATCTGCAACAAGATGATCAATCTGATTAGTCCAATAAGGTCACTAAGTGACTTCACCTTATTGGAGAAATCAGCAAACTAGGGAGGATCTCGCACCTCTGAAACTGCTCCCCAATGCTTAATTCCTTAATTGGAATTGTAGACACAAGAAATGATAAGCTGTGATTGATGATATTGAACAACCAAATGAATTATTTTAATATGCAAGGCTAGGTCCTAAATCTCAAATGAGGCAGTCACAAAAGTGGGCACCCAAATTAAAAAACATAAAGATTGGTCCTACTTAAAGCAAGGTGGCGCACTAGGGCGCCCCCCTGATTGGGCCCCCTTGTGTGACAATTAACTCTCTGGGGACCATAAGAGTTAATTGCAAAATAGAATAAGTCCAACCTAAAGAGGGGACATGTGATGACCCCCTTTTTTTAGTAGGTAGTGGTAGTGGCTTGGTCAGCTCATCATCGTGACCCTCGTGAGCTGATGCCCGGTTTTGAGGGTCCCAGTTGGCAGATTTGCTATTTTTAGTAAGTCTGGACTTACTAATTTTAGTAAGTCAGTTTGGTCAGTTTCCCTTTCTGGCAAGGCAATATCGGCAGGGGTCAATTTTCCAGACAATGTTCAGTTTGTACAATTCCTTGGTTGGGGACTTACTATTTGTAGTAAGTCTATTTTTGGCAGTTGTTGTTTTTGGCAATGCAGTGGATGGCTTCGTCAGTTTGGCAGGATCAGTAGTGGATGCAGATTTTATCACTGGAGTGCATATTGGTTAATTAACTAATGTTAATTAATAACAATATGTTATTAATTAATAATAAAGTCATATTATTATAATAATACTTTATTATTATAATAATTTGGAAGTTGCTATTCCGGAGACTGGTTAACTAATATATCCTTTTGGAAACTATGGCATCCGAAGAGTTATAAATACAGATCCATTCTTAGTGCTCATCATCGAATATTGATTATTGAAAATTGTTCTTGGGAATTGTTCCTAGTAATTATGAAAACTTTGCCCTTGCTGAAGTATAAGGGTCAAATTGGTTTCTAGAAGACTGATTCTTCTGAGGCTAATCATCCATGGATTGTTGTTGTATAATCGATTGCGTTTCCTTCGTACTGCCTGCCTGTCGCTGAAGGAAAGAAGTCTTGCTAAAAGTTTGTATGCACACTGAGGGTGCGGTTTCTTCTAAGGTTTACAGAGTTGCATTGAAAAACGCCACCTACAAACCAGCTGCGGGGCCAAGCATCAACACGGGTCCATTTTGTACAGATCGCGGGTAGAAAGGAAGTGGTGCAGCCAGCTTAGCACTCACGCAGGTGACTGCATATTGGGTGGTCACTGCGGGTGATGAATCCAGTAGCAGCCGCGATTACTAGCTGTGGGAGATCAAGTGGCATCAGCCACTGCTGTCAAGGCTGCCCTGGAGTATAGTGGCGTTAGCCATTGCGGTAACCATCAACCATGCCAAAGTGAGTGGCGTTAGACATTGTGGAACTGCTGCCGCGTGGGAAAAGGGAAGAAAACCCAGCTGCGAACATCTATAAGGTGCCTTCAATATTACGCCATTATTGCTATGAATGGAACATTAATTGGTTTGTTCAAATTGCTAGTATATATTTCATAGTTGGATTTAGGACATTTGAATAAAGCGTTTTCCAGAACTAGGATGAAGTGATAAAATTGTTATTAAATATAATTCTCATTTTGGAAAAGTATTGGCTTATAATAAAACTAAGCAATTACATACATGCTGGTTGAAGTATCTTGCAATTACATACATGCTGGTTGCAATCTTGGCAAATGAGTTCATTCCCATAATTCTGAAATAGTGAAGTAGGTTGTTTAATTGTAATGGCTTTACATATATGAAGAAGTTGTGATTAATAAAACAAAGAAGTTATATATATGTATATGTCCAAATCTATCTGCAAATCAATTGGAGGAATACCACAATATCCAATAAACTCAGAGTAGCATTCGAATTTACCCTAAGAGCCAGTTCGGTTCATTACATTTGCAGTTGAAATTATCTAAGAGCCAGGTTGGGCTCGTTACCGCATGTCTGACAACTGTTTGACAAATTGCCAAACATATGATTTGCATGGAAATTGATAGAAATTAGATGGTTTAAAGATGAGGCCAAATCAGGTTCATTACAGGACATGACTGTGAAGGCCTCATGCATCCAAATAACTTGGATATTACAGCAGATTTGATGGTACACAAGGCTGATAGAAATATATAAATCCTCGTATGCCAAAAATAACCGATTATGATCGTATCTGCTTATATCAGAGGGGACGGCTAGGGGACGTCTCCTAACATCCCCTCATCGCTGAAATGCCTTAGGGAACGGGTATGGGGGTTACACAACAGTGTGTAACAGAGATGATTTGAGCAATAAATACTGATATAGTTATGACAGTAGTTACAAACAGCGAATTAACTTGTATAAGAACAACCAATGGTGAAATCCTTATGTTTTCAAATGTTGTGCTGATCTGACAACATTCTTGCACTTACAAATATTAGAATGTTCATCTAATGCACATTTTGACATCAGCAACAAACCTTTAGGATAAATAATTAGTGAATTTCCAAAACGATGAATAATAATTAATAGTGTTTTTCACTTATAAATGCTGTAATCTTAAGCAAGGTATAGCTGATAGAG
This sequence comes from Thuja plicata, assembly GCA_018584345.1. Lineage (NCBI taxonomy): Eukaryota > Viridiplantae > Streptophyta > Pinopsida > Cupressales > Cupressaceae > Thuja > Thuja plicata. The sequence goes on from MU224441.1 coordinate 462,630, forward strand.
GTGTATGGTGGTTACAAAAAAGGGGATATGACCAACAACAGAAAATAATGTTGATTCCCAAGCCATACGATTGTTCGATAGTGATGTGCAAGCCTGGAAACCCTCTAGTATGTGTTGATCCTCCAACAGGTGGATGGCGGCCGTTTCTATGATGCATGACAACAACAAAATATCTACAACAACAAATAACCCTTAAACTCTTCCACAAATAGCAGCAACATTGACTGAAATCCTCATATGTTGGCAGATCTATCTTGGACAGTGACATTGATAATGCTTGGTGGCTAGATTTATGGTGCTATCATCTAATGATAAGTTGATGCAATTGCATCTGCATGATTTGCCATGTATGTCCAAAGTTCAAGAAGATAATATATTAAATCTTTACTGTAATAATTTAAATACCACACATGCTTGTAAACCTAAATTCTTTGTCTTGTCATCATGGTAAACATTTTTAATATGGGAAATATAAAAAGGTACATAGGCCCTTTTATCCAAAGCTGCCTATACATTCTAATCCGCTATCCTAGAGATATTTTAAGAGATAAGGAAGATTTGATGTGTGTTTTATGACCGCACCGACAGTAGAATAAAATACCAAAGTATCTTATCCTCTCTTGAGCAAAATCATGTGTATGCTAAGATCGTGAAAGATCATGCAATAGACTCCAAGGTTCTTTTATGCCAGTTCTTGATTGTGGATAAACTTAATGGTTGATGTGATATGTTGGTATCACAAGGGGACTTACGTACTTGTTCTCAAGATGATTCAGATGATACTAGTTATGGGAGTTATTAGATGACATGACAATGAAAGTACTTTTTGGGGTTTTCACGAAATATGCTGAAAGTAAATGAGAGAAGTGTTCAAAAATTCTATTCTAATCGTAAGAACTTGAAAGATCAATATTGCTATGATGAAATCTACCAAACTTTGCTTCGCCAAATTCAACTACACAAAGCTAGTGCAACCTTCAAGGGTTGTGCAAATAATTTTCATATCACAATGAATACCATCATAACGAAAAATGTCAATCAATGATAGAAGTAAAATATCCACATAAGGACCTGTAACCAACCTTACACTGCACTTAGGAATCGCCTAAGAACAAAAGGTATGAGCAAGACAATTTCACCAAGCAACATTATCAATCGCATTCATTTAAGTAGTTGAAAACAAATCTACTCTAAGTGAGGGAAGAAAGAGAACACACAAGCACCAAAATAAATCTAGAAATCACCAAACTTAAATGACAACTTTATTATCTTGGTAGCTCTTAGCAGCAATCTTAGAATTCCGTCCTTTTCAAATGAGAAGCAAGGCCTTTATAAAAGTCTCATATTATAATGGGTGGCTCGGATTGAAATAAAATTGATGGCCTAGATTTTGCCACCTCATCCCTAATGAGGGTTAGCGAAAGGAAAGAGAATCTATAATTAATGAGAGGGTCCACATGGACCAATCAGAAGGAAGCCACTCACTTATTGGGGAAGTGGTCAAAGATGACCCTTTAATGAAGAAAGATTCCCGCTAAGCCATTAATGCCCTCTTGCTCAGAATAGTCTACACTTGATTTTGTTCCTTGAATGCTTGGAATCTCGACAACACTATCTCCAATTCATCTACATTGACACTTGGTGCTGCTTCCCATTAGAGTTCCAAAATGGTTCTCTTTCATATCTGTCGAAACTGTTGCCCCAATTTGTCATTGAGTCTTGAGCAGTGTGCATGACATATGGAAAAGTTCTAAAAGTCATCTCTTGAGAAGGAATTTAATTGAAAGAACTCTAGTTTTCCTCTCCGGATATCTGTAGTTATATCATCCTCAATCATTCTCTGTGTAAACAAATCTACCACTGTGCTGAAGATTCCCTTTTGAATGTTTCCAATCACTTTCCTCAATCGAGTAGATTCCTCACTAGAGTTTTCAAGCATCTCTTTCGCCATGACTACTGCAGTACTAGCAAGCAAAATCATATGCCTCTGCTTGCCTTACCACTCCACCATTAGCCAATGTCTGCTTGGGAGTCTTCGTCAAAGCTTGCAGTTGTGAGATTCTCATTTTGGTAAAGAGGCTCTTTGTCCCACAACTCATCTATGCATTGCATCCTTGAGAGGATAGCTAATGCCCTTTTATACATTTGCGCCAAGTCTTCAACTAATTTTTCTGGCTCCTTCTGAACGCCTTCCACCCATACATTTGCACTTTGGGTGTCTCTTCTCATCTCCTCAATGCCTTCTATTGAGTTTGTTGGAAGAGTTGTAAGAGGAACAAATGTTTGTTTTTCTTCCCTTAATGGATTTGATAAATTGTTCAGATACTCGCATAGAGCCTTATTCTCATTTTTCACTTTTCGATACTTTTCTTCTAACTCCCTCATCTTTTCTTTAATCGTCTAGGCAGAATAATCAAACTCCTCAATTACTTGCTCCCTACTAGTATTCCCCAGATCGAATGATGTCACATTGTAGTCATCTGGAGTGATTTGGTCTTTGGCTTTATCAACTATGGGTAATGCAATCTGTAGAGTCTAAGACTTGGATTCATTCTTGATAAATTTTAAAAACTTCTTTGCTTTATCCTCCTCTTCCGGCCTGTTGACTCGATTCAAGTTCTCTTGTAATTGCAGTACAGGGTCAATTTCCTTTTCACGACTGCTCTGCAACCATTGCCTAAACCAATCTGAAGCAGTTGTATGCTGGTCATAAACTGACAACTGATCCCATCCCTGCACCATCCCTTTATTGATTTCTTCGTCCGCGATGGGAATTTCGACCTCTGTGACAAGAGCTTTTATCTCTACCATTACTTCATCTAATATGGTCTCAAGGCCTTCCTCAGTGGTATCCCCTTGCTTTTGATTTCTCTGTTGAGCGGGTTCTTGACAATCGTTAATGCTTTCTCTATCTTGCACTAGCCGAGTTATTTGATCTCCTTGTGACATCCTTCTCCCACTTGTTTCAACCTCTTTCCTTCTAAAACAATCAATTTTCTGCAAGCTCAGGGTCTTGTTGGAATGATGTTGGTTTTATTATTGGCCTTTGCCTCTTTTGAGGAGGTTTTTCATTATGCACGTCGGGCGTCTTCCTTGGTTGCATTTCTCGAACAATACTCTTTCCCCTTTCTAGCTCAACATTTTCTGATGGTATTTCCCCCTTTTCAATTTTGACTCATGATGGCTGTCTGAATCTATCGTCTTGCGACCCTTGATGCCCCCATGAAGTTATAAGTGAGGCGGTCTTTATTCACCTTCAGTCTACTGACTTGATGGTCAACTCACCATTTTGTAAATTTCAATATTGGTCCCGATATTGAATCAAGATCTAATATTTGTCCTAGACCAATCATATGGCTGGATGATCTTCTCTCTGAATTTCTCATACTCAGACTGGATAACATTCGTATCTTCTTCCACTTGGTTCGACACTTGGGTATTTTGCATGCCCTGATTATGTTGAGCGGCAACCTAGAAAACATCCTGCTTTTAATCTCTTATTCGTCTGCGACATTTGCCCATAATTCTTCAAGGTGCAACCTGTGTTAGTATTTCACATGAGCTACCACTTTGATATTGTTAAAGGATCATAATCTGTTCTTACTGGGTATAGTGCCAAATGATAAAAGTGTAACTCTTCTGCTGACAATTTAGTTGCTTTTATACATGGACACATTTAATCTCACTCCCCTATAGTGATTGGGAACTCAAGTCCCAATTTTTTTATTTTTTTTGAATCTTTTATGCATTCAACTACGTGGTGACTTGCAACACCATCTTATCCCTCGGATACCTTGGAAGTCTGTATGGCTCAGATGAAAACCCTTGTAGCCTAATGTAGGAGAAAGTTGGAAACTGGATGAACCGTGCTCCGTATTTTTATACCAACTTCATCACGTCAACTAATAGCCTCGTATAGAAACCACCCTGCAGGGTTCTGCCAATGCACCTGAGGGTAACACTCGTGAAGTCATCCTTGGCGTAGAGTTGCAACTGAGGGTAACACTTGTGCACTTTCAAATGGCTTGGACCACTTCCTATCGACCTCTTGTACCCAAATCCTTCATACCTTGTCTTCCTGGACAACATGTATATGACATAAGAGGTCATGTAGAATTTCCTCGATTGCTCTAAATTTCTAAGTTGCTCGTCCAGATTATCACTAATCATTTTGGCCCAGTCCATAGCATTGATCTCTTCCGTCACCTGCTCAATGTAGTACCACATCCAATGCTCAAACATGTATGGTTGTGGAATTCCAAATATCCTGCTTAATCATCACCAAATCACTGCACTCTCGCTAAAGGTTCAACTAGACCAGCTGTTTGGGAAATTTAGAATGGTGAGCCTTGATCTTCTGCAACCATTTACGGTTGCTCACTCCTTCAAAATGGTCCACCCCGTAAGTGTAGACCCTAAGTGCCTAGTCTTCCGTCTTCCACACCATTGATTTATATGTTGGGATTCCAAAAGCCTCCAAAATTGCTGGTGAAGAGAGACTTGCTAATACCCTGCCCTCTGGGTCTCTAATTGTTCTATCTTCTGAATTATAATGCCTTGTGCACTCCACGATCAGTTCAGGATGCTGGAAGGCCGGAAGGAAGCCGATTGTCACTACAATCCCGCTGTTGACTATCTGGTTGGCTTCGTATGTGGGAGTATGGTCCTTGTAGCCGAACAATCTTCTATTAAATTCATTAATGCCGAGGACACCCAGATTTGTGTCACCAACATATCCCCACTTTGATACGATCTTGGACTCCGGATATATTCCCTTCTGCTCATTCTTGATCAGTGTACTCTGGTCAAACTTGATCCTCTTGGTTTCGCCATTCCTCTCCTGCAAACCAAAACAACAAACATAAGAACATAAGTAGATTAAATTTTCACTTGTGGAACAAATTTTGACTCTAGAGAAGAAAATTTTGAAATTTAACTATAGAATTTTTTCTCGCTCTAGAAAGAAAGTTTATCTCTAGAAATTTGTAGTGCTGTGATTCCAACTTATTGTAGAATTACTTCCTGTCAAGTTTGAAAACTTCTTTCTCTGATCCTTCAAATTCACTGCAAATTCATTTCTCTTAAAAAGAGACTCTCTCTCAAGAAATCTCTCTCTCTCTCTCTCTCTCTCCAAAATTTGTACGCTTGCTCTTGAAAACTCACACCTCTGCAAATTCTCCAAAATCTTCCCCCTCTTGCTCTTGGCTCTCCAATTCTTCAATGTGAGTATGAAATGAGAATTCATCTCTTATATGGGAATGAGGCCCTCAACCTGCTAAACTAGCAATGAGTTACTGCATTCAAATTTTCTTCCAAGTTGCCATTCCGGGAGAGATTCTCTTATAAAAAACCCCGCTTGTCTAGTTATCTAACCCTTATTAACCCTTCCTAAGAGAAGTCTGCCAGGTTGGGCTCATAACCTTGGTAAGGACCCTCTAGCTTTGAATGATTCTCATTCTAAAGTGGCCCTTTGGTCATTCTTTCCGCCATTCTCTGGAGCGCATCCTATAGGAATCCCAAGTGAAGTCTTCCAGGTCGAGCTCATAACCTTCGATAAGAACCCTCTGGCTTTGAATGATCTCATTCTTAAGCGGCCCTTTGGTTATTCTTGCCGTTGTCCACTAGAGCGCATCCCTTAGGTCATGTAGGCTGACCATTATTAGGTCCATTCCTCTTCTTGGAAGAGACATCCCCTATGCAAGGCTTAATCACATATGCATATGCTGGTCATCAATAAGTATTGGCTTAATGAGGACTATATCCTCCTATAAATCTTAATGTGACAATCGAATTATATCTATTTGCAATTGTCCTTATATCATCCTTAATGTAATTGGATTTTATATTGATTATAAGGCTCATAGTAGCAAGTTTAACAATTACGTCATGTTTTATTTCAAAATCTAATATCAAAGAATAATTTCAAATATAAATTATATCTAGTAACTCTGCAATGAGTATATATATATATATATATATATATATATATATATATATATATAAATATATTTATATACATAATTACAACTATATCTTAAATTCTTATTATACATATTTTGGTAGCAATTCTGTTATCTTCCTATTTGTAAAGTTCTTGAGTAGAATATAATGCTGATTGTATGATGCTGATTCATAGATATAATTCATATATTGTAATTTGAGGTATATATATAAATTCTAATTTCCATTATCTTATATACACAAACATAAGTGTAATTCTGATTTCATTTCCGTTATCATGATTCATATATATATATATATATATATATACCATTCTTGTTTCACTTCTATTATCATAGAAGTATATATAACATACATATACAAGTATTATTCTTATTTCATTTCTATTATTCAAGATGCATATAGTTA
>MU224441.1:469304-491396 GCA_018584345.1 Thuja plicata
CAATATATATTTCATACACTTTCACTCCTACTCCCATTTGTTCCTTTCCTTCATGCTAATATATCCCCCCCCCCTTTTGAATGTTTTCTAATGCCTTCATATATCTTCCACAGGTCAATCGTTGTGACTTCAATTAATGAAGAGTGGTGTCTTTGATCGATAATGATGGACGACATTAACTATGTGGAGTCGGCAGTCCTTGATATAATTCGTCTGGCACCAAGTCCCTTTATTATATTCTCTTTGCCATGCTAATGGTATCGCTTATACTCCTGACAACGTTATTGGTTGCCGATGGTAATTTGTGTCTCAAATATTCATGGCCACTTTATGATAGTCTTTGTATCACATTTGGTACTATGGAATACTATCGCTGATGCATACAATATTGCAATTTGTTGTGGAAACCTCTTGTTGACTCATATACTATCGCTAATGATTTCATAGAGTGATCGTATCATAAGTAGATATTTGTAACACTTTATGTATCAGTTGATTATCGATGTCGGTATTCTAGTTGAGTTGATATCTCGCTGAAGAGGAAGGAGACACATGAATTCCCTACCTCTGTCGATGATCCACGTAGGGGTAATTGCTTACAGAATTAAGGTGATACTATAAGCTCCTAATAAACTATAGATATTAGCCATTACGTATTAATCACCGTTTGTAACCATAGACTAATAATTGATGTTGGTTGATTATTATTTCACCTATTTATATTTATTTATTTATTTATTTTATTTGCTTCAATTTTATTATTATTAATGAAGGATTCATCACAAGGAAGGGGACATGATAGGGAAGGATTGAGTTAGGGTTTATATTTTGATAGTGATCTCCTTCGACAATTTCCCTTTCTTCAATTTCCATCTCTGAGGGAGCCATAAAGGCTTTTGGTTGATCTGTGTATATAATGATTTTTCCAGAATTATTCTGTTCATCCTCATCTCTATAATTATGTTTATCTTGGATAATAAAGCCCCCATTTTGACAAAATATATCATAACTTCAGTAGGGAGTCTAGTTTTTAGATCAGAGGTTTGTGTTGCTAGGTAATAATGCAGCCCTACCTATTTACTTCTGATTTATTGCCAAAAATGGCAATATCATTGATGAGACCCTTAAAGATAGTGGGGGAAGTATTGTAAATTGGTCTGTTAGTGATTATCTTAAGAGGTTTAATGTAATTTGTGTCTAGTCTCAGATTGAGCAGAATTTTTACTTTGTTTGTTTCTATTCCTATGACATTCCCAATCAGGGACCTACACGTTCAATGATTCTACTATGCATTAATTCTACCGGGAAGTTCTTAATTTTCACCCATGTAGGGATTTGTTTGGATTCAAAAACTTCTTTGTTAAAGTTAGATGTCCATTTGAAAAATTTCAGACAATAGCCTCCATAAAAACATAGGGGCCCATTCAATAGAGATTTCCTGATGGTTCTTTCGAGACAATCTATGTATATAAAATTATCAGAGTTTAGTAATACTTACTTGCCTACCAAGATCTTCCTGTATCCATGTAGCAATGTCAGTCATGGAGGACGAAGGGACACACCAGTAAGCTATTATACCATGTTTTTGACAATGATGCCAATTTCCTTCTGTATACTCATCACTTAATACTACTGTGTTAAAATCATTCTCTGTCCCTCCCCCATAAGCCGTTTTGCTAACTGGATTATGCATTTCTCTAGGGCTTGATGCTATATTCTCTACTTCGTTTCCTTTTCTCTTTCTTCCAAGGCCCTTTATCCAGGGCTTTTGGTTACACCATTGTTAATTTTATTCAAATTACACGGCTCCAACTTGGAAGGGTTTACCCTAGTTTCTTTAGGGTTTACCTTTCTCACTTATCCAGAAGGGTTTACCCTAGTTTCTTTAGGGTTTACCTTTCTCACTTATCCAGAATGTGGAAATTTCCAATTTCTTTTTCTTTGCTGCCGCTATGGAGGCTCTAGGTCGTCGTTTTCGGACCGTCTCCTAGCCTTCATTTTGAGATTTCTGCAAGAAACTCTGTGAGGCTTTCAAGCTTGATATACCTTGATCCCGTGCTTGATAGAGCCCTGTTTGATTGTCCTGCGAGTTTTGCCTTGTGAAACTATTACCAGAGGGATCATATCCTTCCTTCGCAGAGTAGAGATTAAGTCCCGTTGCAAAAAAAAGTTCTAGAAAATTGCAAGGTTTTTTCTCGGTAATTATATTCAGATTTCTTCTCATGCGATGTCGTACTATCCTTAGGAAATTCCTTGAATGGCTTTAGGGCATTTAAAGGGTTTTGAATTTCGATGTTAGAGTATAGGTATTCATTCGCGTACTTTGTTTTATTGAAGAATACAAACTGCTTTTTTGTCCTTGTCGCTTGCAGATCAGAAAAAGTGCGAGTCATTTTATATAGGTTTAATTTGGTTTTGTTATTTAGAAATATTTTTTATGTTTTAGTGAGGAAAATGATTTTTTAATAATATTATTTACATTGTTGCTTAAATTAGAATTTGTTTTTGATTAGGGTAAAAGCAGGTTTTGAAGGGGCCCCAAAGCCCTTTACAAGCAGATTTTGGCGGGAATTTGAAACCCGGCTAAGAAGAAACTCTGCTGAAGAATTTATATTTTAAACCAGCAGACCAAGGACAGAAAACAACCAACAACTAACCAAGATGAGACACTAAAACCCTGTGCCCAAAGAATAGGCTTAAGCCTCACATCATAAATTTAACTCGAGTATTAAAACTCCACATACAAATATCTAGGGTTTTTACATGGAACCCAGACCAACAAGACCTACACCAAAAGGCAACATTGCCCCAAACCCTGCCTTTAGCCCTAAACAAAAACAACCAGCATCCAGGATGGGCCCTTGAAAACTATCAGCATCCACCTGCAAGCACCAACCAACCACACACAACAAACAAAGCCAAGATAAAAAAGGGGAAAACCACTGCCTCCCTCTTTCTCATCATTAGTAACAGGTCTGAACCCATCCAACACCAAAGGAATACCTCTAGCACTGTTCTGGCATCTCAGCACAACCCACTCAGCCTGCAAAACACGAACCCCCAGCCAATTCTAGCTTGCCATCATGTGGTTACATGAAGGAGGAGACAACAGTCTACTACCAGCGACTCCTCCCAGCAACCGCATACCACCTCAATAGGTTGAGCTTTCACCTAAATAGAATCTTCCACCTCAATAGGAAGAGAGGGAGAAGAGAACTGAAGTATAGAAAGACTCCACCGCCATGAAGCCACACGATAAGCACCCACCTCAATAGGGGTATACTCCACCTCGATAGGAGTATAGTACGAAGGAAATAAGCCACAAAGGGAACCATCACTGCAATATATAGCTTCCAAAAACAGGGGAAGAATAAAGACAACCGACAACAACACCATGAAGCAGAAAAATAAACAATCAATCCAAAAAGGTTCCAACCATTCACGAGTACAGTTCCAGTAAGGAAGAGCACCCAGAAACAGGGAATGGATTAAATCAGAGGAGCTAGACCAAGCAGAGCAAAAGTAGGCAATGCCAACCCACTCCAAGTCCATACTAGTAGCATCATTCGTCTCATACACATCCTTCCATCCTCCAAGACCATAAAACAACCTACTGAGCAAAATAGAGCTTCTAAAAAGAAGAAACCCTTCATTAGTAAATCTGCCCTCTACTCCAAGAGGCAGATCTCTCCAAGGTCGAAAGCTGGAAGAGCCAGAAGCGTATAGGCTTGACCTCCCCACTACCTTGGTAGTCTGACAGGAACCATCCAAAGCAATGATCCCCAGGTTCACAACCCTCAAAATATAAGAATAGGCGTAGTGACTGTCCCCCGAAATGTGGCCCCCCAGAAGTATTGGAAGTGACCGCACTCTCAGCTCTCATGGGCTTCCAACGTTCATCTCCTCCATCGTTACCTCCGTGATGAAACATGGAACTCTCCTTCCCCGAGAATTGATACAAGGCCCAATACAAACCCCTATCACCATAAAAAATGACGCAGGCGGCAAAAGCTTCTCCCCCACCATCGCAGGCAGCAGAAACACCTCCTCCATCGTCCTCGCCATTGCCTTCTGACTCTTCGGAATCTCCCTTTGCCCCTCCCTCGCTTGCTGATCCCCCTCCCCTCCCGTGCCTGCTGAAACCCTAATGCCTGCGGCGCGGCCTCCGCTCTGCTCACCCATTAAGTAATATTGTTAAGAGATTTTAGCCTTATTAGAGACTTAAATTAGAATTTGTTAGGAACAACTTAAAATAATATTATAAATTATTTGCCTTGCTTTAGCCGTTCGGCTATTGGAAATGGGTACATAATAGAGAACATCTTGGGATGACTTCAAAACACCTGGGTGAAATTCTGTAAAATTGTAAAATTATTCCAAAAATGCCTATGAAAGCCTTCAAACAACTAAGTATAAATATCATGCATTAGGCTATTAGCATACCTCCTTGCCCTTAACTTGGGGACAACAAGATGAAAAGGGATTAGCACATAACATTGCAAAGGTGTATTTAAGTGTTTTTATAAATAAATTGTTTCTCTTCCCTTAACGTACAAATGGAAATGTTTGTTTTTTCTCAAAATGTAAGTAGTTCGTGGTATATTATTTTCATACTTCTAACTTGTTAACAATTTAGCTTTTTTTATGAGAAATATTTTTCTTTTGGTGAAATGTACGGGTTAAGCTTTAATTAATTCCTTACATGCCAATTTATGGTGTTAATATAATATCATCTTCATGAAATGCAATTGACATTCTCCTTGTAGTAAAGTTAATGCATAAGTTTGAATGGATCACATGAATATTTTTATTTTAATTTTGTTCACACTAAAGGAGGTAGCTATCTATAATGACATTCATTCAGGGCTTTCAACAATTCAAAAATACAATCCAAGTGCTATTTTAATAGGTCACGAGGTGACAATACGACGTATTGGAAAAGGTCTGCATACTCTCTCTGTATCTATCATTTACTCATTTTCACACATAATAATAAATAGACACAAACACAGATATAGATGCACATGCATTTAAAAATATACTAAAAAAAACACCTACATATATGCAAACAAATAGAGACATACAAAAATGACTACATTATTTTTGCAAAATGGACTTTATTACACAAAGTTTCATAGTTGTATACCAATATTCATGTGTGTGGGTATGAGTTTATTTTGGCATTTTTTGTATATTATGTACTCGTACAATCTAGAAGTTTAGCAATTTTTACTAGTCAACAGAATGCAAACTAGGGGTGTGCTTCCTTTCTATCAAATTTAAACAAAATTACATTGTAGATTGTTGAATGATAAAAATAGAAAATCAAAATTAGGCTTACACTGCAGATAATAAAGTAAATAATGATTTTTACAATATCATTGCGTTCATATTCCATTCAATTGATTGGCTTTATAAAGCCATTATTTCCTATGCAAAGCTAACTTACGGGAGTGAACCTCTCAAGTATGAAGAAAAACAAGAACAAAATTGTATCAACATTGACCTAAACTTCTTGGTCTAGGCAAATGTTTGGAATCTCCAACTCTTTTCATCAACATTAACCTAAACTTCTTGGTGTAGGTAAATGTTTTGAATCTCCAACTCTTCATCAGCATTAACCTAAACTTCCAGGTATAGGCAAATGGTTGGTCTGGGGTGTCTACTTGTCCAGTGGTGACTGGGGTTTCTAACTGCGTAGTGGTAACAGTCACGGCGCCCTTGGCTGCTCTAGATGTGGGTATGGGGGCAATCACTAAAGCAATGGGCCGTACTATTTCTATACCCTGTGATGTACTAATGCAAACCGTGTGGGCCCCTACCTTCTATCTTGTCAGATCCACCATCTTAGTCTGCAGTGCATGTTCTTGTGGGTTGAAGTTGTGGTGGACTAAAGATTATCCTCTTCTTCATCCCCCAATAGGAAACAATGGGTACTCTCTGCTACCTCTTTGTGTGCCGCCTCCTGCGCCACTGTCCCTCCATGTAGTGCTATCTCCCCTACGATCCCTCCATGTAGTGCCATCTCCCCTATAGTGTCTTCATGTGGAACCTCATACACTTCTATTCCTGGTAGAGGGCCTCCTTGTACCTCTGCAACCTCTACATCCTTAGAATTTTCCCTTTCTTCATTTCCGCTGAAGTCTTTCCCCCTTGGTGCGCCATGTGCTCTCGTATGATAATGTCCCCTACGGAACCCTACCTCCTCGTCACCGTTGTTTTCCGAGGATGAAGAAACTGCATGTTTCTTCTCCAGTTTCCTCCTCTTAGGAGCTACCATCCTCTTTCCCTCCCTCTTCAGCACTTCCACCTGGAGGCTCGTGCCTAATCTTTTTCCTTGATGGTTTTGAGTTTGCTGCCGTGAACGTGTCCAGGTGATGACAACAATGCATGGTTGGCTAGAAGGGTTCTACCCGGCTGGCTAGAATGAAGGTACCTTTGTGCTCGGGTGCTACCTGTGTCCTCAATGCCTCTAAAAATAAAGCAGTGGCATGGTGTGGCATATAAAAGGTTTTATGCTTGAGTAGCATAAATTCCTTGATTCGAGCCAACAGGACTTGTCCCCAATTGTACACTTTCCCATTGCTCAACCCATTCATGAGCCGTAGCATCCACATGGCAATGCTTGATGCTCTGCTAGCTGCCGTGAGCTTACTTTTCACTACTTCCATTATGCATCTCCATTATGGCAAAGTTATGAAGGATTTCTTCAAGTCTCTACTATTACATCTGTCCCACAAACTCTCCTACTGTCTTTCTGTCAAATTATGCCCACAAATATGTTCGAGTAGCCACTTTTTGTTCTCTGCAAACATTTTCGGAGATGGCTTTATGGCCAAGTGCCCTTTGTTCGGAACACCAAAAACTTTGTTGAAGTCCTTTGTAGAGTTAGAAATCACTACTATATGACCCAAATAATTGATAATAGACTTGTGCATACTCCTATCATATCCGTGTACCGTTGTGTGCAGTACAGGTTCAAACTCCCTCAAATTGAAAATAGGCATAAAAATTATGTCGTCTACCTCAACTTTTCTCAGTGAATCCTTGAGAGGATGATCCTGTGGGTTGCTATCCCACCATTCTCTACACTCGCTACCGGTCACACCTTCGAATGTCAGGCTTTCTACTGTAACTTGTTCTTGTGATTTATTTTTCTTGCTGGGCTTTGGAGTAGCCATTATTGCTGATACCGGTTTTTTGCCAGCTGTGGAAGATGTATAACTGATCTCGTTTTTACCAGTTTTAGGGAATCCGATACTTCCTTTAACCATAATGTTCACCGTTCTTCTGGCGGCTGGCTGGCAATTGCTGTTGATGAATGCTTGCAAGTTGGCACTCAACAGGTTGTACGGTCCATATGACTCATACGACTGATAGATGGTGGGATTGCTTGTTACTTCCGTACGTTGTACGACTTTGCCGTGTCTTTCTCCTTTTTTGCATCCGTATGAAGCCTTCTTCCTTCCCGCTGTACATTCTGCCTCTTCCTTAAACCGTACAGCCTGGTTGCTGTCCGTGTCTGTTGTCTCTATCGTACACAGTATGGTCTGCTGTTTGTTGTCCGTATATGCTGCCTCCAACCGTAGGTTCTGCTGGTTGCTGTCCGTATGCCATAGAACTCGTCTGCTAGTGCCTATGTCAAATTTGCCCCGACGTGAATGTCAGCTTCTTGACTCGTCCGTACAGGGTCATACGGTACCGTACGGTGTGCCTTCTCTATGCTTCCGGTTTGTGATTTCAATGCTTCGGGTTGCCTTGGCCCATTCTCTTTATACATGTAATTTAGGTTTTGAGTCTTAATTTTCTTTTTAAATAAAATACTTTGGTTCTTTTGCATGGATTATTTTTTGTTTTGTTGCTTTATGATTTTTCTTTCGTTTATTATTCCTTCCCACTTTTTGCTAATGATTTCTTTCTCTATCTTCCCCAATCCCTTTTTCTTCATCGTAATCTTCTGGACTTTTATTTTTTTATTTTATTGAAATTCAAAATTTTGGCCAAACCTCATACCTGGATCCTTCTCGCAGAGCCTTGTGATTTGATGAATTGCTCTCCCTTCCGACTCCTTTTGAGATCCTATAGTGCCCTCACTTCCTTTCCTTTTTAAGGATTTTCCTTGGCTAGAACGCACCTTCACCTCAGAGGCATTCTCCCACATGCACGTACCTGGAGGTGTCTTGTAGCAATTATTTTCGCAACATGTACCAAGATATTCAAGATTGAATATCTTATCTACCAGAGGTGCGGGTCCTACCCCTTTGTAGCTCCCATCAATATATCTTCCCCCATTCTTCTGATACCATGTAACTTCTTCCTCGTTCACCGTGGGTGGTCCGACTGGATTTGGAATTACCCTCCACAATGCGTTCCTCCTCGGTTGGTACGGGGCTCCCTCCCCATACTTAGTACATTTCTCAATAAGGTGATCTGCATATCCGTCACCTTCTGCAATGAACTAGTCTTCAGTCTTTAGTACCATCTTTAAACATGGTCGCAAGGTAGTGCCATATTCCTCAAAATTGATTTCCTCGTCCAAGTCTTTCTTAGGTGCCTCGGCCATTTTTTCTATCTTGCTCTGTTCTTCTACTTCTTCATCAATGTCATAAGCGATACAACCTTCTCTTCGGCCCTCATATGGGGCCTTCGACCTCCAGTAACCATTTATTCATACCCATAGGGTTGGGGGTCCAAACAATGCATTTTTTAAATGATTGTGTATTCGGGGTATTGCGATTCCTTCCACAAGCTTTGGAGCAAACCTTTCTTCTGGGGCCGTCATAGGCTTGGCCCAATCCAGATTTGGTCATTATGGTTTGTTGTCAATCACAGGATCTTACTTGACCTCCTTACCATGACCAATTGTCCAGTCTACCTTAGTTGCGTACTCGGGCATATTGATGGCTATTTCCGACCTTTCCTTATAGATTTTAAGCTTTGAACCGTTCATTGGATCCTTGATAGGATTGGCCTCCAACGTAGATAATTTGACAGCACCATTTAATCAAACTTCTCATATTTTATAGGGGCCTAACCAACGAACTCGAAACTTCCTTGGCCAAAGTTCGTTGTGGCCGTTATATTTGCTTACCACGTTTCGTTCTTTGTTGAGCCACTTTCGTTGCCCACCGCGCTGTCATCGTCGCTCATCCAGCTTCATCAATGTAGCTAGTCGTTCCTTCAAGCTCTCCTCATCCCCTAGTCGGTTCTCAACTTCCACCCTTAAGCTTGTTACTGTGTATTCAACAGGCATCACCGCCTCTTGTTCGTACATGAGTTGGAACGGGGTATGTCCGTAGTGGTTTTATAGGTAGTGCGGTAAGCCCAATGTACGACAGGAAGTCTCTCCTCCCAGTCCTCTTGTTCCACGCCACATGTCTTATATAGTATAGATACCATTACTTTGTTGGGTGATTCCGCCTGGCCATTTGCCCTTGGGTAGTAGGGGCTTGATAGGGTGTGAAAAATTCTGAACTCCATTGTGATCGTAAGGATCACCTGGTTCACAAATTGTACTCCCTTGTCGCTTGTGATCTAGATTGGTATGGCAAATTGGGTTACAATTTGCTCACATAGAAACTTTGCTGTACTGAGTGCCGTGTTATCTAGCAAGGCCTTGGCCTTGACCCATTTCATAAGGTATTTTGTGGCCACTATTATGTATCGACACCTGAGCATGTTACTTAGCTTGAGTGGCCACACAAAATCTAGTCCCCATCTTTCGAACAACTCCTGGGGCTGGGATGGGAAGAGAGGCATGAAGTCTCGTTTCAATGGTTTGCCTGCCCTTCGGCACCTGTCACAACTCACTACCCACTTTCGGGCGTCGGCATGTAGTGTTGGCCACCACAGTCCTGCTAGCAATATTTTTCGTGCGGTGGCATCTGGCCCCATGTGTCCTCTTGCCAAGCCTTCATGTGATTCCCTTAGGACCCCAGGAATCTCTTCCTCCATGACACATTTCCTTTGTACCTCATCCTCCCATCTTATACAGTAGTCCTTAATCAGCTAGAATGTCCTACTCTTCAGTGCTACTTTCTTCCTCTCGTTTGATGGCATATTGCTTGGGAAGATTGAGGTAGAAAGATATTGTCCAATTTTTTCATACGAAGGTGGTAAGGCTGCTATTTAGAATAGGTGGGCATTAGGAAAATCCTTGTTCACCCCTCCCTCTGCGGTTCCCCTGATCTTATCCTTGACAATTGGTCTACCATTACGTGGCTCTTCCCTGGACGTACTATGATGGTGAAAGTACATTCTTGAAGGAGTAATAACCACCGACTCACCCTCCCTTGGATGATGGGCTTATTTACTAGGTACAGTCAGGCCTGGTGGTCCACAAAGAACTTGAAAGGTGTAGCTAGGAGGTAGTGTCGAAACTTTTGCACTACATATACCATCCCGAGAGCCTCTCTCCGTGGTGCTATAGTTCCTTTTTTCCCTTGATAATAAACGACTAGCAAAGTATAGGGTGATCGAGACAAGTTGTGCTAACTTGTGCCAGGGTGGCACCAATGGCATAGTTAGAGGCATCCACATGTACGTGAAATTCTTTGTCCCAGTTTGGGTACACTAAGACGGGAAAGCGACATAGTTCTTTGCAAGCTTCCTCTTGTTCTGCACACCACATGAACGGTTCCCCCTTCCTAGTAAGCTTCTCTAAAGGCAGTGATACTTCTGCGAACCCTTTGATGAAGCATCGGTAATACCCGACATGGCCTAGGAAAGATTTTACTCCACTGACATCTGTTGGACTCCATTTGAATGATAACCTTGATCTTGTCGGGATCTGTTTTCAGTCCTTGCATTCTATGTGGCCAAGCAGTTTGCCATATGGCATCATGAACCGACATTTCTTAGGGTTTAGCGCCAAGCGTGTCCGCCGACACTGTTCCAAGCACTCCCCCAATGTTTTGAGATGGGTGTCCTCGGCGTACATTGACCAGTAGTCTAAGAAGGCTTTGAAATTTCATGTTGACATCTTGTCAAAGATGTGGAGTATGATTCTCTGGAATGTGGCAGGGACACTGCACAAGCCGAACGACATCCTATTATATGCATACACTCCATCCTCTACGATGAATGTGGTTTTTAATCTGTCCTCTTCTGCTATGCTGATCTGGTTATAGCCTGAGAACCGTTCCATAAAAGAATACATTTCATGCCCTGCGACTTTCGCCAGTATGTTGTCAATAAATGGGATTGGAAATGGATCCTTGATTGTTACTGTGTTCAGACACCTGAAGTCCACGCAAATGCTAATCCGGTTCCCTTCCTTCTTTAGGGAGATAACGATGGGTGAAACCCACTCGCTGGTTTGTACTCAGAAGATGATCCTCGCTTCCAACATCTTCACGATCTCGTTTTGCGCCTTGGCGGCATTGTTTTTGTTCATGCCGTACGACCTCTTCCATATTGGCCTTGCACTTGGTACCAAGGGTATGCGATGTACGCACAACTCTGCGAGTACACCCTTCAAGTCCTTATATGTCCACGCAAACACGTCCTTATACTCTAAGAATATTTGAAACGCCACCGCTTTTAGTACAGGGTCCCAATCCTCGCCTACGAGAATCACCTTTGAGTCATTTTCTTTTCCGAGGTTCACCTTCTGTACTTTCGGCTCTTTGTATCTTACAGCCTTATCCTTTTCAAAGTGGTGTGCGGGGGTATCGTCTACCCTGGGCGTACCTTCCTTGTACTGAGCGTACTTGGGAGGATAGGTGTCTTTCTCTTCTTGAATCTCCAAAATTTCCAGCACATTGCACTCAGGATGGAAGACCTCATAATCCTCCATCTGCCAGTAGAAGAGTCCATTGTGAGAGCTTGTCTCGTCCTCTGTATAGTTTCCTAGGTGTAGCACTCTTTCCTCGTCAGGTTCTATGCCGCTTTCCCTGTCAAATTCTCCCCTCTTTGACTCTGAGTCAGAGGCCACCTCTTGGCTTACTGCTTGGTTCCACAAGTCAATGACATATTTCTTTCCATTAGTGTCAATTGAGAGTGTTTTTTTTCCAATTGTGATTAGCTTTTGCCGTGATGAGCCATCCTTTGGCGAGGAGTGCTTCGTACCCCTTCTTCTCCAGAGAGATGACCACGAAGTCAAGAAAATACTTTTGCGTCCCAATGACCACTTTTGGTCCCATCAGGGTTCCAATAGGTTTAATTCCATGTTGGTCTGGTCCTACTAAGTGGGATGTCGGTGGCCATAGATTTGGTTTGCCGAGGGCCTTCCATGTCTCTTTTGGTAGCATGTTCATTGCCGACCCTCCATCCAAAATGGTGTTCGTGAGTTTGTACCCCATGATTTCCATTTCCACTACCGCTGGCGTCCTACCAACACCTACTGTTAATAACATAGGGTCCGCTGTGGTATTGGGGGTATTGCCCCCTTCTTTCACCGTACTGTTTTCCTTCCTTCCGGTGTTCCTTCACTGTCTTTGATTCTGTCCCGTACCTTGTTGCTGTCTACCTTACTGATGGCTACCTTCAATTGTGGTAGTGTTTCTAGCAGGTCCGCTACTTGTACCGGTACCATGGCTTGCAACATCTGCTCAATTATGTTGGCTTTGGATGCTGATCGTATAGGGTTACTCAAACTGCCATGTAATAATTGCCGTTGTTCTTCCATCGCCAGTTCAACCTTGGTAATGGCTTTCTTCAATCTTTCCTTTCCCGTGCTGGGGTTGGGGTATGTGAGCTTTGTAGCTTGTGACCGAGTAATGGCCAGAACTTGCTCCTCCCCTAGGTGTGCGACTTGTATCATGTTTACCCCTTCTGTCTTGGGCAATCCGCATCCTCATGGTTGCTTGGGCCACACCATTTGAATAACATGTTTCCTCTACCTTGACCTCCCCTGCTCAAACAGTCACGCGCGAAGTGGCCCCGTTCGTTACACCTGCGACATTGGATCATAGGCCGCCCCTTCGCGTCGTACTGGATGCGACTTCTTAGCGTATTATTGTTGTTGTTGTTATAACTTCCTCGTCAGTTGTTGCGGTAACCCCCCCGACGAGGCATCTGTATTGGTGTTTCTTGGAGGTGTGACAAGTGCGGTTGCTTGTTCCCCTTGGGTAAAGAGCACTTTAGCTCTCCTTGCCTTCAGGTTGTACGAACACTCCTTGATGGAGTGTCCCAATACTTGGTAGATGTCGCAATATTCCCTCTTTGGATCGTTAGTCTTTGTATGGCCTTCCAACTTGCAATCCGTGCACCATAGTTCCTTACCATCCTTTGTTTCCTCGTTTCTAGCCCTCCTTTCCTTCATCATTCTCATCATGTCTTCTCGTAGTACCTGTATGGTTTTGGATTCTCCCTCATTGTCATCCTCCGTGCTATCGTCATCACTTGTCTTCTTACCTTTGGACGTTTTGTTCGCACTTTTAATATCCATTGTACGGTTGTAGGCGTCGATGTATGAGGATGGTGGCAACACTTTCATCTTCCTCCTCTGGGATGGAGTTAGTCCCTCGATGAACCATCGTTTTTTCAGACCATCTGGTGGCTGGTTTTTGAGTTTACCAATGAGTTCTTTCAGCCTACGATGGTAAGCTCGTACGGTTTCATTTTTTCCTTGTGATGTATTGTAAATTTCTGCTACTACTTCATCATCATCACGAAGTAATCTGAACTATTCCCTTGTTGCAGATCCTTCTAGGTTGTCCTCCTAGCAGTGGGCAAGTCCGTGTACCAATCAATTGCAATCCCTTGCAGGGTACAGGAAAGGCCTTCAACTAGTAGTCCTGATAATCTTGGCCGTTTGCTTCCCATATGGTGACACATGTTTTACAGTGGTGGGTTGGGTCCTCCGATCCATCCCCACTGAAACTGGGGAGTTTCTGCTTCTCCGGGGTGTGAACCATTTGTCTCCTCCGGTCAGTACCGTGCACGTAAATAGACTAATGTGGTTCGGTTCCTCGTCCGCATCCCTATGCTTCTCTCACACCTTCGGTGACGCGTGAGTACTCTACCCTTCCACCTCTGTCGTCAGCGCCTTGGTTACCTCCCTCGTGATATTGATACTCCCACCGCCCCTGTGTTTTAGGTTTTGTATTCCCTATCCTTGGCCCTTCTGAAATAATCATGTTTCCAATGCCTCGCAAGGTACTCTCAAATAAGTCTGCTACCTCTCCTTCGAGGTTCCTTTCCTCACTATTGTCGTCCTCGGAGTGTACGGATGGTTCGGTTGGTACAAAGTCACCTTCCCAACTGTCTGCGTCAGACCCTTCTTGCACCCCTGGATTGCCTGGGAATAGTAGTTCCATTGCAATCTCTTCCCACTCCTCTCTCATGGGTTGTGTGACGCCTTCACTATTCGTACGAGTGCCACTTCGGCGTTGTGGAGGACTGAGGGATTTTTGCACTAGTTTCTAGAGCTTTGTTCTTGGATTTACAGAGACCTCCTTAGGACTTTCTGCTTCCTTTTCAACTTCGATCTCTTCCCCCGTACGTCTCCTTCCGTCCTTGTTTGGAAGGCTGGGCATCAATTATTAGAGTTGTTGGGGGTACGACGTCTACTTGTGTCGCGCGGTTCCTTGTCGCTCCGGCTCCTCTCTTCGTACCGTTGTAGTATCTCTAGGTAATGTTGTTACCTTCGCCTTGCTGCTCGTTGCTCTTCTATTTTAGCCAAATTTCGTGCTAGCAACCTTGGAAGACTGCCAAGAAGATCTTCTACTACTGGTGGCACAGAGGGCTCATCTCGTACGGTACTTTTAGGGACCGCACTCTCACGGGCTTCCCTCTGCATGTGCTAGTAGACAAACACGTTTCATGCGTGCACCAGGTCCTGTGTCAACTGATCTTCCCTTGTGACTTCCTCTTCTTCACCATCACTATCAGTTATGAGCACTTGTTGTTGGAATGTGTAATGTCCTTGCTTTTAGGCACATGAGATTAGCTTATTTTTGTGATCCTTGTAGGCTAATTAGGATGTTGGAGGGGGTTGTGTGGCAGAGCCAGTGGTTAGTTTCCAATCTGGAGGTCTGTGATGCCAAGATTTCTCTTCGTTTGAGCCGGATTGACAAACTTACTATTTGTAGTAAGTGCTTTTTTGAGGTGATCATCATGATTGCTATTTTTAGCAGGGCGCCTGTGCATTGGTCACAGTGGAGTTGTGGATTCATTTGCAGAGCTTTCAGTTTGAGGGACTTACTATTTTTTAGTAAGTTTATTTTTGGCAGTCTATTTGTGGCAAGGTGTCCGAGCAGTTTTCTTGACAGAGCAGAGCATTTGGATTGGCGTGGGTTGAATTTTTTATTAATTAATTAAGTTCACTTAATTAATTATATTATGAGCTTATTTAATAAAGTTAAGTCATTACTTAATTATAATGACTTATATTTAAATGCTTTGTAATTTAATGTGAGGAAACATGATGAAGTATTATATTTCAATTAAACGGTTATGCAAGGATAATGTCTTTAATGGCATAATCATTTTAAGTTATGCAATGTGTGAAGGTGAAGCTGAAAGTTTCGAGTCTTATTGAAGAAGCTGATTTTAATTACTTAAGGATTTTCGAAACTCATTATGGGATATCATTGGATCATTTATGAAATTGCTGAAGTTCAAAACAAGGGTTTGTGGAATGAAATTTACCTTGCAAAGAATTGTAAATTCTTTGTTTGTTTCCAGCACTTTGAATCAGTGTGGGTGCTGATGAATCGTGTATGTTGCGGCTGATCTTGGAAGCCGTGTGAAGCCATTGGGAGAAGTAGAATCTTCGTGTTGAAATTGTTGATGAATGTAGAGTGGAGAAAAACAATTAAAGGACGTGCGAATTGATGGAGGTTGACGTGGGGATTGTGCAAGCATCCACTATTTCTTTTCAGCCGCGGCTAGCATTGGTGGAATCAAAACACACAGGTTCCATATAATAAATTGATGCTTTGGTTTCAAATCACATTGTATGATTTTCAATTGTGATTCAATAAATTTATTCAGTAGTGTGGTGAGAATTCGGTGTTGTTACAAGAATAAATTTATTGCTTTCAATTTGTAATATTGTTGTTCTTACCTGGCGAATTATTTTAAAAATTCATACCATATTACAAATCCAAAACAAATTAAAATTTTGCAAGCAAATTCAGAGATACAGCCAGGCAAGCTCTTTACAGTGGTATCGGAGTAGTTTCTTGCCAGTCTGCAGGGGATTGGGCTTAATTAATGGAAGGTGATAGATATAGGCCAGACTTTCATTAAGCACGTAGAGGTAGGAATTCTCCGCCGCCTGGTGATCAGGAACATGGGAATATGGGAGACATAATTCTAGGTAATACAGGTAGTGATGAGGATAGAGAGGCTACGACAGTGTTTAGGAATATTTCTCGGAGTCAACAAGAGTTGGTAGCTGGCCAACAACAGATGACGACTGTCTTACAGAATCTATCGAATACTCTGCAATGTATTCTTTGCCTCGAGATCAGGGCATGGATAGAGATGTTAGGAGTATCTCAGCAAGTTCTCACTGGTCTAGAGCTGATTTGACAGGTACACAAGATAGGCCTCTACATCCTACCTTCTTGAGATCTGAGGTAGATGCTGCTAGTTTTGATGATGAGGCTTCATTTACTGAGGACATATTAGCTTTGAATACGGAGTGGAATGCTTTATCTCATGAAGTAAAACATCTTAATTTTGACAGGTTCATGACTTAGAAGAGAGAACGTTCTAAAGGTAGAACAGGTGGGAGACAAAGACATGTGAACCATGAATTGAAACAAGCAACCAACAAACTAACTTTGACACACTTTGTTGGGAGTGGGAAGATGACAGCTAGAGCTTGGATTCATAAGCTTGACACTTATTTGACTTTATGTCCTATGTCTGAAGAGGACGCCATCAGGTTTGCTGTTCTGCATTTAGATGGTATAGCCCATGACTGGTGGTACCATGGGTTGGTCTCCTTACATCATGATCAGATTATATCCTACCAGGAGTTTATAGATGGATTGGTAGAGCGTTTTGATCAGAAGGATCCAAAAACTTATATCCGGGACCTTGCCCAGCTCAGGCAGACCTGTAGTTTGGAATCCTTTATTGCTTAGTTCCTAAGACTCTCTGTCATGGTTCGTTATATGACAGAGAAACGATTGGTTATGTTATTTACATAGGGATTACAGGAGCCCTTAAGGGGGTGGCTTAGGGCATTTGATCTTAAGTTCCTACAAGGGGCCATCAAGAAAGCAATGAACATGGAGATTGTAGCTTCTAAAGGGCAAGCGTAGCCTAAAACCACTACTTTACCAGCAAATGAGGTAGCCCCACCAGTGGGTGATGAAAAAAAGAAATTTGCTGGGAAACTTGATGAGGCAACTCGTGAGGATTTGAGGAGACAACTTTGCTATTGGTGCGAAGAGCCTTTTGACAGAGAGCATGCTTGTCCCTTGATGCCTCAGAGTAAGGCAAACCGTTTTATGTGGGTGTACTATGATGAGGTGGAAGCTGAGACTTCTCACCAGTTTGTCGATTCAGATATTGATGAGGGCCAGGGAGTCACTACAGAGTTTGGTCCTGTTGCCAGGCTATCACCCATAGTGTTGTCTATTGCTGTACCGCTTCCCTCCGCTTTCAGGTTGAGAGGATTGGTGGATGCACATCAGTGTATTTCTATTTTAGACACTGGGGCCACACATAATTTCATACATGAGGGTTTGGTTCGGCGGTGGGGTCTTCCAGTGGAGGAGTTTGCTGGGTTCCGAGTCAGGGTAGCAGATGGCTACACCCTTACCTGTGCCAGACATGTACATCTCTCATTATCTCTATGTGACTATGAGATGCAGTCAGATTTTTATGTGATCAACTTGTGGAAGATGGATGTTGTGCTAGGCATGCAGTGGTTAAAGGATATTGGGGAGTTCTATCTTAGTTTGTGCTCGATGGAGATGAAGTTTGAGTACCAAGGCAGGAGTTATGTGTTGCCAGGTATCACAGTGGGGAGTTTGCGTACTGTCTCTTTGTGTAGAGGAGAGTAGGGACAACCCTTTGTCTGAGTTTGATGTTGATCCCCCTCTGGTGATGTGTGAGGATGACGTCTGGGATCCCACCTGTGTGCCAGGAAGTTAGTCAGTTCTTACAAGATTTCAGACTGGGTCATCTGAGGAGTTTTTTGAGGTGTATACAGTCAGGAGTGTATACAATTTCACATTTGATCATCTTCAGGATATCTATCGGGTGCAGAATTCGTTAGTACATGAGTTTGGTGATTGGTTTGACGACTTATCTTATGATGGGAAAGGTGGCAAGACTAGTTTGCTTTTTGAGCTGTCTTTGTGATGTTCCTGCTTCAGCATCACCAGTTCAGGCCTTGAGTTCGGTTTCGTTGACTTTGTTGATTGTACAGATAGTGTTGTCTGTTCAGGAACCAGTTGGTGATGACAGGAACATTACACGTTTTTATCCATGGGATCCAGGTGGAGGTGTGACTTCCTTTGGGGTTGGATTTTGGGGAGTTGCTTGATGCGGGATTGCTTGGGGACAAGCAATTTCCAGGAGGGAGGACTGTAATGTCCCCGTTTTTAGGCACATGAGATTAGCTTATTTCTGTGATCCTCGTAGGCTAATCAGGATGTTGGAGGGGGCCGTGTGGCAGAGCCAGTGGTTAGTTTCCAATTTGGAGGTCTGTGATGCCAGGATTGCTCTTTGTTTGAGCCGGATTGACTGACTTACTATTTATAGTAAGTGTTTTTTTGGGGTGATCATCATGATTGCTATTTTAGCAGGGCGCCCATGCATTGGTAACAATGGAGTTGTGGATTCATTCGCAGAGCTTTCAGTTTGAGGGACTTACTATTTTTTAGTAAGTCTATTTGTGGCAGGGTGTCCGAGCAGTTGTCTTTACAGAGCAGAGCATTTGGATTGGCGTGGGTTGATTATTTTATTAATTAATTAAGTTCCCTTAATTAATTATATTATGAGCTTATTTAATAAACTAAAGTCATTAATTAATTATAATGACTTATATTTAAATGCTTTGTCATTTAATGTGAGGAAATATAATGAAGTATTATATTTTAATTAAAAGGTTATGCAAGGATAATGGCTTTAATGGCATAATCATTTTAAGGTATGCATTGTGTGAAGGTGAAGCTGAAAGTTTCGAGTCTTATTGAAGAAGCTGATTTTAATTACTTAAGGATTTTCGAAACTCATTATGGGATATCTTTGGACCATTTATGAAATTGCTGAAGTTTGAAACAAGGGTTTGTGGAATGAAATTTACCTTGCAAAGAATTGTAAATTCTTTGTTTTTTCCAGCACTTTGAATCAGCGTGGATGCTGATGAATTGTATATGTTGCAGCTGATCTTGGAAGCCGTGTGTAGCCATTGGGAGAAGTAGAATCTTCGTGTTGAAATTGTTGATGAATGTAGAGTGGAGAAAAACAATTAAAGGACGTGTGAATTGCTGGAGGTTGACGTAGGGATTGTTTAAGCATCCACTATATTTCTTTTCAGCTGCGGCCAGCATTGGTGGAGATCAAAACACACAGGTTCCATATAATAAATTGATGCTTTGGTTTCAAATCGCATTGTATGATTTTCAATTGTGATTTAATAAAGTTATTCAGTAGTGTGGTGAGAATTCGGTGTTACAAGAATAGATTTATTGCTTTCAATTTTTAATATTGTTGTTCTTACCTGGCGAATTATTTTAAAAATTCATACCATATTACAAATCCAAAACAAATGAAAATTTTGCAAGCAAATTCAGAGATACAGCCAGGAAGGCTCTTTACAGAATGCTCTACCCATCACTCCGCCATCACACCTTTAATTTCTTGTGGTCTCCAGGCTCAAACAGGCAATGACTCCAAAATGTTAGTTGCTATGTGGTCGGTTAGCACAGTAAGAGCCCTTAATGGAAATCACATACATGTATTCAAGTTACAATAACATGAGTAAGCAAGTAACAGTAGCAGAGCTACAAGTTTAATGTCGTGAAAGATAAAGCTTTCATTTCATATTCTTTCTGTACAATCAAGAACCAACTGATTTGTTCCCAGAAGTTTACAAATAGAACGTTTGGTTGGTTATGTCTGCCAATTGTCCACAAGTACTAACTGACACCTCTACGGAATGAATTGTAATATTCTTTCTAATACAAACCAAAAGTCTTATTAACTAACTTATTCCACCTATAGTTAGCTTACTGTGCATCAGAACTAGTGATACATAGCTTTCAGACATACAGAGAAATAAAACAACCCTGCAAATATACAAAGACATGTTGAATTCTTAACTTGATTTTAGTTTATGATAGTGCAAACCTTTAGAAAGGTGTTGTGATATCTTTTTCAGTACAGAGGCCTTATAGATTGATAAAGATATTTGACTTTCATTCTGTTTCTCTTCTATTTGATCAAACTTCATTTTTGTATCAGATCCTCAAATGATGTTTGTTGTTTAGAAAAAGATGTTTAAATGCATTGTAGTTATGTTGCTGAGTTGGCTCTAGGAGATGATTGGGTTGGGGCTCAGAGATGATAGAGTTGGTTCTCAAAGATTATGAATTGTAATCTGACTGTATAGGCAAAGAGGTTGTTTATTCCATGGGGTTGGTGCCCTAAAAGACATTGTAGTATTTTCAACTATGGTGCTGGATTAGGATGGTAGATCCTAGTAGCATTTCTCACCGTGGTTTTCCCGTTTTGGGTTTCCATGTAAAATTGGTGTCTCACTTGTGTGGATAATTTTGTGCTCATTTTGACTTCCATTGCACAAGTTTACAATTCTTTAAAAAGAAAACTTACTCTAGTTTATTTCAGTGTTTATTCCTACTGATTCACACCCCCCTCAGTAGTAAGCCATTGTTTCAGTCTTTTCCTTATTATGCTTAATCCAAGTAATGCATAGTGATTTATCTATCACGCGTATCTTCCTTTGTTTGGTCTTCATATATGATTGATAATTATTTGTTGATGGATACACTTTAACTAATTGATCTAATCTTTCTTTCTCTACGATGATGCTCTTCTCCCTTGGTATGATATTGATATCGATAAAGGTTCTGCTGTGATATGTCATTCATATCTTTGGCTACTTCCTTAATGTTATCATGATTCTTGTTTGATCGCAAAATTCAAAGTTGATCGATGATGATTATGCTCTCTCTAAGATAATACAAGTATCATGTCCAAAGTGAATCAAAACAAGCTAGTCGACTAGCTAAGAATGGTGCCACACAAATACTTTTGAAATAAGTTTGCTCTTAGGAGGGTAACACACAAGAACGTGTTGATTGGGGTTTTATGACCACACCAACACAAAATAAAGTGCCAAAGACACTCTATCCTATCTTGAACAAAGACACCATGTATTATAAAATTGCAGAGAAGATAGTAGAGGCGACTGCAAGGTTCCGACTACGTATTTACGACTTTAGTGTGGATATGAGCTCATTTGGCTTGATGTATGCTAGGTTTGCAAGTGGACTTACGCTAATTCACTCTAGACTTGTCAATTTTCCTTAAGATTGATATAGCAATAGTGTACTTGATTGTAAACTACTAAGGTTTTTTGTTAGAAGTCCTATTCCAATTCTAGAATACAAGAGACTATGAATGTATTTGTGAACTCTACTAGGCTTGACTTTGTCATCAACTTCCATCAAGCTAGTGCAATCGTCTAAGGTAGATTATAGATGTTCAAAATCATTACTGTGACACAAACACCATCAATGGATGCATATTAGTGTGAAATAACGATTGAAGCTAGGCATATGTAATGTCCCCGTTTTAGAAGTAGTTTGATTTAATTAATCTAATTAATTAAGTTGTCCAAAATAATGATTATTTTATGAGGATGAATAATTGATTATTTTAATTAAATTAAAAAGTGGTATTAAGTTAATTATTTATAAAGTTATCAAATAAATAAATATTAGAAGGTAACTTTATATTTAATTAATTTAATAAAGTGACTTAAATAAAGTAATATATCATAAAGTCAATAAAAATAAAATAATTTCTGAAAGCTTCTAGATTTTGGGCCAACCTCTTGAGGAAAAAGTATAAATAGACATCATGGGCCTCATTCTCATCATCCAGGAATTGATGACTGTTTGATGTGATTATTTGGTGGAGAAGCCAGCTAGGGTT
>MU224441.1:492151-504508 GCA_018584345.1 Thuja plicata
GCATTGTAAATGATAAAAAGGAGGTTGTATATGCATCTAGATGATAGTTTAGACATTAAAGTGTTGAATTGTAATCATTTGAAGTCTCCTTTCAACATTTATCAAGCATACAATCAATCTGATAACTTAGACCAGCAAGTCAGAAGTTTGCATGTGAATTGTTTAACTAAATTCCTTGAGCTTTCAATCAGCATTTTGAGGTCAGACTTGAGTAGGGTCATTACAGCATGCATTTCGATTTTAGTTGACCATGCAAAGTGACTTCAATCAGCAAGTCACAAGTAGTAAGGATTAGGCAAATTTCACAAATGTTGATCCACAATTCCTTTTATCCAACTAAATAATTCAGAAAATTCTAAACTAAATACTTAGCAAATTCTAAACTGATTTGAGGATCAAAGTACCACACAAGACACAATCTTCCCTAAATCACCACACTTCAATGATTTATTCCAATTATGGCAGTATCTCAGTGACAATTCTCCAAAAACACCCTTCTAAATGAAAGGAGCGTGGTTCATATAGGAGCCCCAAATACAATGAATGACCAGGATTAACTTAAAATCAATCGCCAAGATTCAACCATAGAAAACGCTAATTAGGGTTGCTACAAACAGTGATATCCCAATATTAGGACAAAAAGAAATATTATGTAAATAAATAGGCAAGGAAAGAAGCATACCTTGTCTTTGGAAATAATCTGCATTTCATATAATTTAGAATTGATCTACTGATAGATGGAACTTGGCACTCACCAAGGCATCCATCCACCATGTAGACACTATAGCTCTGATGATATGTGCAAGTGACCTCAGGCTGATCACTTGTATATACCATAGCTAGTGAGCTGCATGATGGACCGATGGCTTGATGATCGGTTTTTGCAACCACCATCATGTGATCAACATCATGTTGTGCACTAACTTCATATGCAATGCCATCAACATGCATGCATCCATCCCTGACATGCCATCATACACATATGCATCACATCATTGTCATACATACATATATGATGGATGCACATCCACATACATGGATACATCCATCTTGATGCAACTGCATAGTCGTCATTAATATCATTGCATCATATCACATAATGCATCAGCCTTCATAACCATATTATATCATCATAAGACTTGCATCATATCTTGATCATTGCCGCTGCATAGCATCAAACATAATGTCTTGCATCATAATTGCATTCACAAGATAAGCATATCATTGCATCATTATCAACCAATCCATCTTTTATCGACAATGCATACTAAGCCGATATATGTTATCGGCCTTGATAGCATATTAACCATTTGCTATCATGAGATTCAATAGATATATGGATCGGGCAAAGCAGATTGTTATCATGAGACGCATCCGATAAATATCGGGCATGATAGATCAATTACAATTTGTTGTTATGAGATATAAGCCGATTAAGCATAATCGGGTTGGGTTACTTGTTAATACTAATCATTCATGATTATTTTCACTGTAACAATCATGAATGATTATTACGATGAACTACATAATTTCCAATTGATATGAAAGGTGACATTCATTCCACCGCATCCCCTCATGGATCGCGGAAGATATAAATACAAGTTTGGTGGCTCACCAGGAAGGCAGATTATACGATTTAATAAACAATACATTTCCCTTGTGGAGCTCTCGATAAGAGCATAACAGGTTGCCATAGCAACCAATGGTGCAAGCATCTCATATTTCCTATCAGAGATGGCATCCTCAGAAGCAGAATTAATTATTGATATATCAGAGACAACTTCCCTCATCAGAGAATTAGTGCATATTAAAGTCAAGAACATCAGATACAACCTATATCTCTGTCAGTGAGATTATTCATCAGCCTGTACATGCAGCATGGACAACACAGTATATATCAGAGACATCCATTCAGGTTGTAGAGCACATTTTACATTGTTATATTAGACACAACCTATCTATTATTTGTATATAGTCTTCTTGAAGCGTATGCATTTGGAATTAAGCATATTTTCTGTATGCATTAGGAGTTATACATAACAACTCAGCCTTGGTTGATATTTTATTATAAACTTGTTATATGACCAGTAGTAACATTTAATTACAGCAATTTTCCAGTAATTGCATTGTGTAAGACTATATTCTGAATTCATAAGCCAATAAATCAAGTTGGAATCACAGAATTCGCGTAGTGCTTCTCATCCAGCAAAAAGGGGACATTACAAACATTAAATACAATGTAGCAAATTGGAATATTCTCCAATTAACCAATGAGAAAATTTCATTATAGGAGAACCAATGAGTAAATTCAGAGATGCCAAGTCATCCATTTAGATCATCTTCTAGAATGTGACATGTACAGTTGGAATAATTTGATTGGATGAGGATGAGTGAATGCCACCTCATTATTTAACAATCCTTGAGTCAATTCCAATTTTTATTATCCTCTCTTATTTGAAGATCTCCTTAAAATATTCTCGAAATTTTTCTTATCTTGATATCTTGACCTTCATTCTCTTGAAGTGGTTAGGTTTTCTTCAAATTTGATGTCATTTTGGCAATCCTCCTTCATTGTTTGGGATTCCTAGTTATCTTCATCCTCATAACGATCTGATGTAGTCAAGGATGAAGAAATCCCCAAAGGAGATGTCCAACCTTGTAACCCGAGTCAACACAACGGAGATAACAAAGAAACACAGTGCAAGAAATTCAAACAACAGTTTTTATTGTCATCAACAAGAAATAATATCAAATTGACTTTAACCATGTTGGGCTGTAAGGCCTTCCCAATTACGGCCAATTACAAAGTCACTCTCAGATCCTAATTCCGATCTGCTATATCTCTGAACTATCATCCCCAAGGACGCTACTCCCTCCTCCAAGATACCTAAACACCTTACAACACATTACATTTATACATTGCCACCAACAGGTTGGCCCAAACAAAGAATTACAAGGAAACGCGTAACAATATTTAGGACAGGACCCAAAATGTGGAACACCAATCATCAAATAAGAACATAGGGATGCACGATCACAAATATAGGTCCACACGAATCCCAGTAACCAAGTTCCACAACCGCATATGCAAAAACCCAATAATTGCCAACCACGATAAATCCCTTAGATCAGTCCAAACAAGGAATGGACACGTTACCCACAACCACTAGATGAATCCAAACTCAAACAACCACGAACCAAAAGATGCGATCATAGGAAACTACTGACAGAGAGGTCCTAAACATCAAGGCACGATCGCACATGCTAACTCCAACACATGATCGAAAAACGACTTGATCTCTTGAACCGGAAAATAAGAACAAAATGCAAAACATATTTTTGGTTGATGCAAGATTGCCGACTACCCTAGGATGCTCCTGCGTCAGACACCCCAGGTGAAGGAAGATGTTCCATGAGAGGAAATCATGGAAATCTTATGGGATTCAGAACATATATCCTATACTTATTCTTGATCCACACATCCTCTTGTCCCTCAACCAACACTGTCTTTCCTCTATCCACTTTCTGATTCTGCAAGTTCACCTGTCCTGCACTCTTCTTAGATTTCCTGTGTGCAACCGATAGGAGCTGACCTCTACTTTCCTCTTTCTGCTCTTTGCTGTAATGCTTCATCTGCCATTGCTTGCTATTGGTACTTCTCTGTGCCACATCATCATCAGACCTACCAGTGAGATTCTTCTTCATTTCAGCACCATCTATATCTTGTTGTCCAGCACTTACAAGTGTTAGCATCTGCTGTACTACCATAGCCAAAAATGTCATCTGCCTTTTAATCTCTGCAAGTTCCCCAGAGATGTTGCGTTCCTTAACTCTCTCTTTCAGATCTTCCTTCATTCCACTCATAGGAATAGGTTCATCAACGCTTAGCTTCTCGTGTCTCCCAATGTCAATTGGACAACATCTAGCAAAAACACATCTTCCAACTTCTTTTTCCTGCAAAGGTGTTAGTTTATGCTCGGATCCTCCTTTCCTTACCACATAGGTATTAGCATGACCATCAAACACAACATGCCTATCAAACTGCCAAGCTCTCCCAAGCAATAAATGACAAGCATCCATAGGCAACACATCACATAATTCTCATCATGATAAGCCCCAATCTTAAAACTAACTAGGCATTGCTCTTCAATCCCAGCCTTAGATACATCTTGTAACCAACTAATCCGATAAGGAGTAGGGTGTTTTCTCCTTTCCAACTTCAATTTACGAACCATTTCTTCTGGAACAAAGTTATCAAAACTGCCACCGTCAATTATAACATTACATACCTTATCCTTAAACATACATCTGGTTCTAAATAAATTCCTTCTTTGCATCGGTTCAGTAATACATGCAACAACTTTTCTATTGATAAGAACTTCACCTTCTTCAACAACATTCATTATACTTTCCTCTGAAGGCAATGTAACCCCTCTATCCAAATGTGCAACCCTCCTTTTAGGACACTGAAAAGCCCTATGACCTTTCTCACCAAACTAAAAACAAGTACCCATAAATTCACCTTGTCCTCTTCCTCTTTGTCCACTATTGTAATCCTTAGTGGTTTGATTACTGCTAGTTCCTTCACCCGTCTGCTTTAGGAATCTCCAACACATTACTCCCACCAGTTGATTCACCGGTCTTACCACCCCGGTTCCTGTTATTTTGTCTGCCTTCGAATCTCTTGTTCAATTTCTCTTCAATCCTCAATGCCATCTGATAAGCATCTCCTATTGTTGTCATTCGAACCGTAAGTAACTCCTCTTGAATACTAGGTCTTAGGCCATAGATATAACTAGTAACATTTTCCTTATCAGCTCCAGAATGACCGACCCTAATCATGATTCTATAGAATTCTTCAGTATACTTCTGTACTGATTTGCTAGTCTGCTTCAAGCCTTGCTTCTTCATGAACATTTCCAATTCATAATCCACTGGAATAAATTTTCTCTTCAACTTTTCAACCATCCGATCCCATTTATAAATCTTTTCTTTTCCCTTTGTATTTCTTTCCAATTGAACTTCTCTCCACCATATACTTGCATGACCTTTGAGCTTTGTTTTTGCAATTCGAACCCGATTAGGATCTTCCACCTCCACATACTTGAAGTATTCCTCCATCTCATTAATCTAATCAATCAATTCCTCTGGTCTAAGGCTACCAACAAATGTAGAAACTTCAACTTTAGGTCTCTTCCCAATCTTAGACAGCTTTTAGAAATCTGGCCTCTTCTGGATTGTTGGCTTCTTCTACGGCTTCTTCAAAGTGTTCTTCTTCCTCTGTAAGAACCCCTTTCGGCTCTAACTTTGACAAACACTGAACTGTGGTTTAATTCTGGATGTTTGACAATTTGTCAAACACTTTGCAGGCAAACTGTGATACCATTGTAATATCCCTTGCCCAAACTGACTGATGTTTTTGCTCAAGGAATATTGTCAAACACTTTGTATGCTGCCTTTCTCTATTCTGATTTTTGTGTTTCAGATTGTTTGATATAGTTTGAATGATGCCAAGAAATTTAGAATGTGTGCAAAAGATGTTTACAATACCTCTTACAATGAACTAATATGCAAGTGCAGTTCTTTTTGGTATTTTCAATGCATATACATGAAAACTAGATATGGAATGCATACCTACAACCAACTGACATTTTGACAAACAATTGGCATGCAACTATTCTGATCATATATGCTATTAGAAGGACACTTCGTCAAACAAATGGTATGCAACATATATCTTCTTTATTGAATTTATTCCCAAGTACAATGTTGCTATGAATTTGCCAAGACTAATTAGCTTACAATAATGACTACAACAGTGCCAAATCTGATTCTAAGTTATCACTTACAACAGCAAAATTATACGCCTAAGATTACAATGCTAACTACTAATAGTTGCAAGAGGTTCTAGTTGCAAGAGGAACCTGATAATAGTGATGCCCAATGACGGAGATGAAAGTTGGAATCGGAATCAAGCACAAATACTGTAGCGTGGCACTGTTCATGCGCACTGTAGCAGCAAGAACAAACTTAAAAAAAAACGATTACTAATGGCTGCCAATGATGAATCTTTAGGTCTGCACTCAATAGTCCTCAATATTCTTCAACCCTTCTGTTATTCCTTCACTTTAAGCACAAATAGAACTCCAGAGTGAAGCTCTCCTGGATGCCAAATTCAGTGGATATTTCACCACCTCAAATGGTTGCAACACTGAAGAATTGACGCTCTCCAATGGCTAACTGAAATCAGAAACCCTTGGCTTCTCCCAAATTCATATCAAAATGCAATTGACAATCATCCGATCCTAAGAAAAGAACCTCTCATGTAAATTTATTCTTTCCTTGTAGGAGCTCACTTACTATTCTCCCCAATGTGGGATAAATGATATTCTTATATTTGCACCTTATAATATTAAAGTGACTTTATTATTATAAGTTACTTTATAATTTTATAATAACATTAAAATATTTAAATAAATCACTTAAGTCACTTAAACTTTAATATCTCTTGAAATACTTGTCTGATTGCTATGCCGTCTGAAAAAGGAATCTCTCCTCATATTCCCCATGTGACCAAATATACTTTTTAAAAATAGAAAGGGTCCATCTCTGTTACTCCTGACTTACTATACATAGTAAGTATGGCAAATGGAGTCCAAATGATATCGAACGAAGGCCAAATCCATAAATCCCTGAATGTTGGAGATGAATCAATCCTGTGAAGACCCTTGAACCATCCTCATTAGCCTACGAGGGTCCAATAATAGGCTAAACCACAGTGAAACTAAAGTATGTAGCTAGAGGGGGACATCACATCCTCTCACTCTTCATCACTATCTTGACCAACTGTTGGTGCAGTTCTCCTTCGCAACTCATCTTGTCAAGCTTGCACTTACCTCTGCAAAGCCCTAAAACCTTCATCGGTGACTCCTCGAACTATTCTTGGAGGTATCTTCAATCCATCGAATTCTGAACGAAATCCTCTGCAATTGAGGGTCAGATCCACACTCTACCACCCACAACAGGCCAAATCAGGATGTCACCACCACAGAATCCGATCTACACTCTAGCGATTGAAAACCTTGCTCGGATACCACTTGATGCAGTCAAGGGTGAAGAAATCCCCAAAGGAGATGTCCAACCTTGTAGCCTGAGTCAGCACAACGGAGATAACAAAGAAACGCAGTGCAAAAAATTCAAACATAAGAGTTTTTATTGTCATCAACAAGAAATTATATCAAATTGACTTCAAACGTGCCCCGCTGTAAGGCCTTCCCTGTTACAGCAAAATACAAAATCACTCTCAAATCCTAATTCCGATCTGCTATATCTCAGAACTATCATCCCCAAGGATGCTACTCCCTCCTCCAACATACCTCAACACATTACAACACATTACATTTATACATTGCCACCAACAGGTTGGCCCAAACAAAGAATTACACGGAAACGTGTAACAATATTTAGGACTGGACCCAAAATGTGGAACACCAATCATTAAATAAGAACATAGGGATGTGCGATCACAAATATAGGTCCAGACAAATCCCAATAACCAAGATCCACGACCGCACACACTAAAACCCAATAATCACCAACCACACGATGAATCCCTTAGATTGGTCCAAACAAGAAATGGACACGTTACCCACAACCACTAGATGAATCCAAACTCGAACAACCACAAACCAAAAGAGATGCGATCATAGGAAACTGCTCACAGATAAGTCCTAAACATCAAGGCACGATCGCACATGCTAACTCCAACACAAGATCGAAAGTCGACTTGATCTCTTCAACTGGAAAATAAGAACAAAATAAGAACAAAATACAAAACATATTTTTGGTTGATGCAAGATTGCCGACTACCCTAGGATGCTCCTTCATCACGATCATTCGACATCCTTTACTTGAACTTGCTTAGCCTCGATCTTCTTGACCTTCATATTGTTGGGCCCTTGTTGCTGATCTTTCTTCATCCATTTTTTCTTTGTCCATCACTCCGTACGCCTCCTTCACTTTTTCTTGCATCAATCAATTCTTTGATGGAACTTGTCTTCTTCATGGTCATCGAATTCCTCCTATCCTTGAACTTGAAATTGTCCATGAATCAATTTGTGAAAGCTCTCCTATCTCCTTCCGATCTTCATCATTTGATCAACACCTTCATGCATCTTACAAAGAAAGCGAAAACACTTGGATCAGTTATGAATATATTTACCCTATAGTGATTTTCAAAATATGCCTTGCAAGAAAATCTGCATTCATGCTTCCTATTGGAGATTTTAAAGTAGTTCAAGTAAACAATCATTCTTCAATGAAACATTGCAGGACATGCTCAGACTTTTGGCAAGATAATTTGTAAGTTTTAGCCCACAAGGATATAAAGTCCTCCCCATTCTTAATGAAACCCTTGCTCCTTATAGAAACCATTCCTTTACAAGCTGTGATTTGTAAATTGCCGAGTCCAGAACATTTGATTCTTCCTTGTAAATGCCTAGCCAATGTTTGTTCTCATGATTTTACCTTTGCAAAAATCAGCTCTCAGATTAGACTTGATCAAAATGTTTATGAATTCTGAGTTTCTCAAGGTTCTAATTCTGCCCTAATTCACACCTTTCAGCCTATAATGGGGAAACCAAGATGTCTAATTGCCTTTCAATTTCTGATTTTTTGCAATCTTAAATGAACTAGACTTGATGGAAGGCTGATGATTATTCTGATTTCAAGCCACTTTACTTCTGATTTTCGCTCATTCTGAGGTCTGCTTTCTTGATAAAACTCGGCTTCACCTCTGAAATTCGCAAAAGTTCCTTAAGTCTTGCCTCTAGTTCGCCTTGTCTTGATTAAGATTTGCCTTGACTTTGATTCAAATCTGCCCTTTCCTTCCGAATTTCACACTTGATATGCTTGGCTTGTGATTTATTATCTGTATTGATTGAATTGCATTGATGTTGGAATGTTGTGCTTACCTCTCCTTATATAGGCGCTCAACTAAAAGACATGACCATTAGGCAATAAGGCAAGGCCTACCTGATTAATAAAATCGTTTGATTTGCAAAATCCCTTATATAACCGACATAATCTCGTTTTATTTTCCATTGATAATCTTTTGCTGACTTGAATAGGACTTGCTTTCAATCTGCTTTGATGGCCGACTTGATTAATAAAGTCTCCTTGGAGCCCGAACTTATTATATTTTTGCATTTTTAAACCTAATTCTTTTTCCTAGGTTAGCCCACTTTGTTCCTGCATTTTATTTACTTGGAAGGTATAAATGTAAATTCATGACCTCCAATCCACACACCATTGCCACTCAACTACTTGATTTTCTGATTTTTTCCAAGGGGAATCACCCAGGTCTTGGAGGAAGTTCTCAGACGTTACTATTTTTGATTTCTTGTTTGCACAAATTCAATGTCTCCCTCTTGATGGGTTTGTCTTGCCTTATTTTGATTTGCTTTCAATAACCTTCCCAACTTGAATGTAATGTCCCTATTTTCATGAGCATCACAGTTTGAGGGATTAGCCTATTATTTTGTCCCTCGTAGGCTAATGAGGTTAGTTAGAGGGTACTTCGAGGGATGCATCTTCTTCAATGGCCAGGGTTTTGCAGGTTTGGCTTTCGTTTGAGGTCTCCAGGACTCCGTATGCAGTAATTGCTATTTATAGTAAGTCTTGAGGAGGTTAGTGAGGGACCCCTGCTATTTTTAGAAATGGGGTATGGTCGTATGCAGCTTGATCATGTTAGCCTCTAGTTCAGACGACATGCAGAGATGATGAGTAATAATGGAGATATTAATATTTATTTGGTTAAAATAAATATTAATAGTTTTGAGCTTTTATTGTAAAGTAAAAATATAATTTTATATTTTAACTTAAGTCACTTCAGTGATGGGTTTATAACACATCGAATGGGGCCAATGGAGTATTTTATTTTGGAGGAGAATTATGAAAAGCTTTCCCTAAGTTTTATTCCATTAAATGTTAATGATTTTATTTAATGTTATTTCATTAAAAAAATTGCAGACTTGAAGAGGAATTTTGATTAGGGTTTTTGGAGGCATATATTTCCTTGAGAAACGAAGAATGAAGTATCCATTGTTATTGCTATCATTTTGAAAACAGGCTTTTGTGCTCTGAGAAGGGTTTCAGCCATTACCATTGAAGAACGTAGTTTCTTCTGTGAGTCTCCATTTGAAGTTGTGAAATATCCAGCGAATTTGGTATCTAGAGAGTTTCATACAGAGACTCTGATTTGTGCTTCAGCAGTTGTGAGGAAGATTAAAAAATTTATAGGGGTTTCATTGCAGATCAGAATATTTAATGCGTGAATAGTGACGCGTGAACAGTAACTCTACAGTGTTTGAGCTTATTGATGTATTTTTTGCAAGTTGAAAGGATGCTTTTTATTTCAGATTTCAATGAGATTGATTTCATACAACAAATACCTTCAGTTGACAGCATTTTGTATTGAGTTTGTGAAGGGTTTTGAGAGTGGAGAACAAAGAATTTGCTGCAGATCGATTTATCATCAGAATTTCATGTATTCAAGCTTTGGACCATCGGGTATGCTAAGCTAAAGAAATTAAGCATTTTATACCTTCTTATTTTTGAATACAATCATTTGCAGCTCTATATCATTTTAAGTTTGTTTCAGACTAGTGTATTTTCTTGCATAGTAAATTTCTTGCCTCGCATTTTGCTGAAACAAACAAACCATATGATATATTGTTGAAAACCCCAAGAAAAAAACATAAACCCTGAAAACACAAGATTGCAAAACAACAAAAACAATCAGTCCCCGCAATCGAGAGAAGACGTGTTCTTACACTGAATCTCTCCTTCTGATTTCCCTGACTTTCCTCACCAAGTTGCCCCTCTTTGGTGCTGATACTTGATCAATCTGATGTTTTCTTTATCTGATGACTTTGTTCAACTCTCAATCTTGTATTGTCTTCTTGCATGGTGCTTCACCTTTGCTGTTTGATGCTCCTTTAAAGTGTTATTACCTTTGGTGATCGTCTCCATTGTGAATGTGGGATAAAAGATTTTTGCCTTTTAAAATATAGGAAGTCGTGCAAGTTAATTTCCTTTGAATTTGCCATCAAACTTTCATTCAATCCTTCCAAGTGGGCATTTGATGCTTATAGGGACCAAAATCTGATTGCATCATTAAGTTTATTTCACATCTTGCCCAGCTAGTGGGCGATCGGCCAGCATGAGCGCAAATTTGGTTGTATTTAAACATCAACATTTTCTTGCGCTTTGGGCTTAGTGGAGAATTGATCTGTTTAAGGACTCCTCCATACTTGTATTTGGAATTGTCTTGAAGCCTTTATCAAGTTAACAAAAGGGAAATTTGATGTCCATAAGGAGAAATCCTTTTTGCTATTTCACTTGCCCCCTAGTGGAGATTCGACCCTCATTAGGGACAAACTAGTCCCTTTGAAATTTCACCTTGTTCATTCACTCACCCAAGGGAAAATTTGAACCTTAAAGGGGCAAACCCTTTTCTCGC
Organism: Thuja plicata; assembly: GCA_018584345.1. Taxonomy (NCBI): domain Eukaryota; kingdom Viridiplantae; phylum Streptophyta; class Pinopsida; order Cupressales; family Cupressaceae; genus Thuja; species Thuja plicata. The sequence goes on from MU224441.1 coordinate 503,673, forward strand.
TCCCTTGCTTACCAAGGGGAAAATTGACCCCCATAGGGACAATCTTGATCCGTGTTTGCTAAATATTTTGCAAGTCACTAAGACTACAACTTGCAAAAATGTGTTTTAGGCAGCAGTATGTGAGATTACTCTCTCCTCTCAGCAATAGGGGAGGCTCCCTTCTTACCGCAGGTGGCTTCAAGTACAACTGAACTGTAACACATACAGTTCACCTTGCAACAGTAATACCGGTGACTCGATGATTGACTTAAGAACAATCAAACGAGGCAGCAATTGATTTATCTAAAGATGGAGTGATACAATGAGCTCAAAGTCTCCTGTCCTCACTTCAAATAAGTATTCTATTAATCTATTGTCCAATACTGAAGCCCAAAGTCTTCAGTCCTTGGAGTATATCAGCCACTACTCTCTATAGTAACCCCGATTTTCTGAAGCACAAAGTCTTCAGAAAACTTGGATTAAAAATGCTCCGATGATATAAACAAAGAAACTATTTAATTTGAACAAGGATCAACAAATGCAACATAAGAATACATTTATTGATTTTCAGGACAACACAAAGTCTGTCAATCTCTATTACTTTATTCAAATGCTTAACTCTCTTACAATGAAACACAAAATTTTCAGAACTCAAGAGTTTTGCCTATAGTTTATTTGCACAAACAATAGATGCAGATTACAATGAGCTCCCTCCTTTATATAGGAAAAAAGGAGAGAGGAAAGTGGAGAAGAAAGGGGAAACCCTCAACCACTTTGACTTATTCAATCCTTATCCTTAACTAACCAACTTTGAACTATTCAAAGCTTATCTATAACTAACTAACTTTGACTTATTC
>MU224441.1:522677-532949 GCA_018584345.1 Thuja plicata
TCAGTGGAACTATTAGAGGACTGGGGAGCTTCTCACATTGTGGGTCAGTATACTGATGGGCGGGAGCATAGGGCACAAGGAAAGATCTGGGATTACCTCATAGACATGGAGCATGCCTTCCGCACCATATTTCTCCACCTTCAGAAAATGGTGTGGACTACTAAAAGGGTTGATGAGGAAAATACAACAACACTTGAGCGGGAGAAAGAACTGAGGGTGGAAGTGGAGGCCTTGAAGAAGGAACTGGCACAGGAGAAGGTGGCTCGAGAGGAGGAGAGAACCATCAGGACTACAAAGGAATGACTACTTGTCACTGTTGAAAAAGACAAGATGGACGCGCTACGACTTCTCAAACAACCAGGGAGAAGCAACTAGCGGCAGAAAAGGAATTGACAACCCTGCGCAGCTCGGACTCCACCACAGGGACGCCTTCTTACTCTCATCTTTCTCAGCAGAAATACTAGTTGGTGTATTCTCCCATTTTGTAATGTCGTCTGGAAGACGACAAGTTTTGGGGGGGGATGATGTAGGCATGCAATAGGTAATAAATAAAGTTAGATGGTCGGGTTTGGTTAAAGTATGTTTAATCAATTTCCGTTAGTAGTAATTAGTTGGAAAACGGTTGGTCTCGAACCAACCTTTGGCTCTCTATAAAAGAGTCTGGCATCTTATTGTAAGATCTATCTTTTGGGTGAAATAGAAAGAACTGCAAAGAAATAATTAGACCTATCTATGTTGTGTACACTGAGTTAACTGAGTATAATATGTCTGCTGGTTATATAGTGTTCCATTTATGTTCCATCTCTGTTCCATGCATGTTCCATTTCTGTACCACTGTGACCAAGTAGGTCATATTGGCAACTAACACTTCTACTCCATTGGATTGGTTTAGCCTACCTGCTCGTAGGGCTTCCACACTTTGAATTGGCATACACTTACCAAGGCTTCTTTGCATTGATACCAAATGTTGAAAGATTGAATGCACTGAGTTTGAAAGGGAAGACACTTCAAAAAGTCTATGCTTGTATATATTATTGTATGGGGAAGTGACATAGCTGGTCAAAACGAATTATGGTTTAATTTTGCGGTTATCTTGTATAGACTTCATAAATAATATGTTTTGTCAATGTATCATTTTGTCTCTTCAAAACTGTTTCCTTTTTTTTCCTTCCAAAAGTTTGCTAATTAAATCTCAAAGTTTTATAACATTCTTAAAGATCCTTTTATATTGACTGAAAAATTATCCTTTGAGCTTACATCTTTATTACACTTCTATTTTAGTTGGTGGGTTGTTTTGTTCCTTCTACAATCTTTGCTGGAATAAATTGGTTTACATTCTTCTATGCAATCTATATGATATGTTTTTCCTTGAAAATGACGTCTTTGTTAACATTCATTTGTTATCATAAAGTTTAGTTGATTGCAATGGATTTCAATTGTACTCTCACTAGATGTTTTGAGCTTGGTACAATAAGGAATAAAGACTGGAGGTTGTATTGTAGTATTTAGAAGTTAAGAGTTATTGCAGTTGTTTTCTAATCTATCAAGATCTTGTTTTGTATATATTCTTTTTGTGAAATTTATCGAGTGTGTTTCCGAAATAAAATTTTTAATAATATATTGATGAGCAGTGCCAATGTTTTCTCTAATGCATCATTTGTTGACTTATTCTAGGTGCTATCGGATTTAAATGTTTCAATGTGCATGGGAGCTCTACACTTTGTATTGGTGGACAAGAGTTTCGTGTTATTTCAGCACCAGTAAACATGCTTCATTCTTCTTTGGTCCTTGTTTGGTTATGCATTATTTTTAATTTGATAAAAGAATAGATATTTGGACTTGACAAGGATTTAGTGATCTAGATATTTCTGTCCTGTAGAAACAAGTTATAATCATGTGTCTATTCCCTTGTATAAAAGTAAACATATACAAGGTCGTTCTTGACTGGATAGAATTGTTAAAAAATCCCCTCACAAATGTCATCTTTGTATATGTCCATTAGGATGATTTTATTTGTATATGAACATTGTGACATGTTCATCGCATGGCATCACTAGTCACTATCATAAGAGGGAAAATGCAGATCTGATAATGTCCATACGAGATTTTTTTACTAAGAAGGCTAGAATGGAGTATTTGAGAAGGAAGCAAGTTATTGCCCTTTAAACTTCTCTTAATACCCAAGGCCAACAAACAACTAGAGCTAGAAAAAAAGTTAGCAATTTGCGTTTACTCCTATGGCCTTGTGCGTGAACTAGTAGGCTTGCAATATTGAAGGAAAGCGGATCTATAAAGCCAATAATGAGAGTGAGTGAGTTTTCAAAGATAAATGTTTCAGGAAGCCCATAGTTGATGGGGAACTCCATTGTAGTATAATGGGGACCACATACTCGTAGTCATAGCCACAATATCTAGTGACTAAATCTTTATATAATATCCGTCTCCTTATTTATTTACATGTGTACTGTAAGTTTATTGCCATTCTTGATTGTGTTCTAGTATCAATACCCTTGTGTCTAGTGGTAACTATTGGTTTCCTCATAAATTTGCCCCCATATTTTTGTGGATTAACAATATATGAAGGCAACTCAACATTTTTTATGGTTGTGTTAAGGATGTGATCGTCTTAGCAGCTCTAAGGATCCCATGCAAATTATTACACTTGAAAATGATTTCTTAGAGAAGGAAAAATGAAAGGAACTTTTTATCAGGATGACAAAAGAAAGTGGATAGGGAAAACTTGTGTCTCTAGAAATGGTTATGCTTTGCCTAGATATTATAGTAAATAGGAAACATAAAAATTCGGTGCTGAACCTCTCATGTGTAGAGGACTGAGATGAGATATGTTCTCCTTAAGGGGAATATGTTTTGAGCATTCCTAACCTTTTTTGGTTTTGAGTGCTCAATTTTTGAGCACTCAACCTTTTTGGTTTTGATTGCTCGATTTTTGAACATTTCTAACTATTTTTGGTTGTGTATGTTCAAATTTTTAGTATTTCTAACTTAATAAGTTAGAAATTTGAAATTTTTGAGCACTTTCATTAAAAGGGGATAACTTGAGGGATTTTAAACCATTTTTCCTTAGAGTGGGCTTGTTTTGAAGGTAAATCATTCAGGAAAATGAAAATAATTAAAATTATTTTGAAAAATAATTTTAATTACTTTTTATCAAATTCATAACCTCGATCAAAATGAACTTGGTGAAAAACCACAAGAGTACCCAAAATAGTCTCAAAAGGATTTAGGAATGGAAAAACTTTGGATCACTAACAAATATGCAGGCAGCATAAGAATTTTTGAACACAGTTTTCAGGTTGATATGAAATTGTGAAAAATTGGGCTGACAAAATCAAAGAAACAATGTGCAATATGTATAATGTTGTTTCTGATATATACAATTAATAATTGCAAATGGTGCTGTCTCTGATCCAAATGGTGTTATGCTTGCAACTGAAAAAGCCAATAAGGCCAAATGCTTGATATGAGCATATCCAATATGGATAAGTTAAATAAATTATGATGATCGATGCCTCCTCAAATTGTATTCAAATGTCTTCATATATCCTATCCAATTAACTAGACGTGGGATTGGGATCCGTCTCATCTTTAATAATGCTTCATTGGTTAAGGCCTTGTTAATGCTTAACCATTTGTTACTTAATCGATTTAGTGATTATAGTCGATAACACTTGTTTTTTAACCAATTGTTACTAAATCGACTGAGTGTTTATCGTTGATAACACTTATTGTGCATACTATCTTGTGAATGTGATTAATCTGAATGCAATGCTTAAGTTTATGCATGATAATTGACAGAGTGAGCTGATCGTTATGTCACCAGTTCCTCATGGAGGTAGATATGGTATGGTACCATTTAAGAATGATCACTAGTAGATGTTATCATATGATCTGCTTGCTAGATGGGGCATCGATTCCATGGTAATTGGCCAAGTGCATCAATCATTTATTATTCAAGGAAACCATCTACAGTTCCCTTACTGTCTAACCACACACACAGACACATATATATACACAAATTCTATTTACATGAGGCAAGGTCTGCCACTCCTTGCCAAACTTATGCTGAATGTGAATGCAAAGGAGATGGGGATATTACATCAATGAATAAAATCACTTTGATGATCAACCTTAGTTATGGATTGACATGCAACAAACATGGCAAGTACTAAAATTAAAACGTTCATTTTTCATATTCAATGCCTTGATAGATGATCTCAGCAAGGCAAAAGAAAATGGTGTTCAAAAGATAAGTTTTAGGGTCTGCAAGATTAAGGCAAGAGTTTTTAGCTCATTGATTCTTACTATGTTTATTTGACTTATTTTTCAATGAGTGAACTTGGATCTCAATGTAACATTATCAAGATTTTTTGAAGAACGTTTCATAAACATAGTTGTTCTTTTAATTTCTTGAGGTGCCACAATTGGCATCAACAAAACCTGAAACTTTATTGCTGATAATAAGTTTTGATTTTAGCAGGTTTAACTTTAGATAGTTTATAATGTTTTTAATAGAAAGTGCTGAATTCATTGTATAATATTTATCTTGTGCAGGGTCATACAGATGGTCACATGGCACTACTTCATATTATGACAAATACTCTAATTGTTGGTGATCATTGTGTTGGGTAAGAAAAATGTATTTCCCTCATTTTGTCTTGAAATCTCAACTTAAAGTTAGATACGTTTTATTCAAAATGTACATTTCAGTGTAATAATCTTAGCAATATTCATGTGTTTACTCTAAAGATAATTCAACCTCTCTGATGTTTAGAATAACATTTTCTGACTCATAAATTGCAACAAACTAAATATTTTAAGGTAGAAAATATTGGTTATGGGATGATTGATTGGGCTGTAGATTCCTTGAGTTTAATTTTTATTTAGAGTGTGCTCACTCATGCACTGCAATAGTTTTTGATATTTTAGAAACATTTTGGATAAAAACAAAAAATATAATGCCCAACAAAGCATATATAAGAGATATGCACCTAAAAAATAATTAATTTGGCATGGCGTGCGTTCGTATAAGATCTACTCTTTGTGTATTGGAGATGCAATGCATTCAAGATAAAATTTTCAGCAGGTTGGGACATGAGTCTACTGTATTTAGTATAAAATGCAGTTGTTATTTTTTATCATTTTTGTTGTACCCAACTATCATATCTTTTCCTCAAGTTGCATGTAGTTGGTAGGAGTTGATTGTTGGTGGTTATAGATGGCTGTGTTTCTCTGGCGGTCATCAAGTGGTTTAAATAGGGTTCTTGCAGTTATGGGAAAGTAGTTTGATCTTGCTATATGCTCCTAGGTCAACAATTTTGTACAAGCAATGCTATGAAAGAACAAGGCAATCACTAGGATTAATACACAAATTCTTAGTACAATTATGCTTATCTCTATTGTCTTTGTTTCCTTTTGCAATAGATAATATTGCCAGTTGTAAGTAGACATTTAGCGCCATTGCCCTTAGGAAGTTGGGTAATTTTTTAAATAAGATTAGCATTGGTTTGTAAAAATGGCCTTATAAATGCAATGGCCAATTGAGGAAGTAGTAGAGCCCAACCAAAAAAGAGAGGATGATCTCACAAACAATCTTCTGTATTTGTGGACGATATCAATAAACAAACACATTTGCAAAGAAGCTAAAAGGAAATAGGTATCCCAAGGAACAATTTGTGACAACCTTCGGTGATTGAAGAAATTGACATTCCTAGATCATCTGCCCTAAATTCTAGCAAGAAACTTATAATTTCATCTGATGAGTAACACGTGCAACACATACATCAAGGGTATTAGGAGAGAAGCCATTGAGAAGATGACCAAAATGAAGGCTAGTGGTATAATAGCCATTATTAATGCCCAAACACAAATAAAGGTGAAAGTAGACCACAAAATGGTTAAGGAATGGAACAAGAGATTATATGATCTTTAAGGATGGTGGAATCGAGAGGCTAGAGATGACAACTATGAGAGGTAGCCCAAGACACTCCATTATTGCACATTCAAAGATGAAGCACAACTTGAAACAAAAGTTGGAATCAAAGTTAAGATAGAATCATAGTCAAGAGTGAAGATACGAAAACATTCAACATGCTACACAACCATTCAAAGGAAGAGTGGGTGGAATAGCTATACATCTTCATTATTAGAAGTGCGCGTCAACCCTGTAGACTGAGCTTGATATAAAGAATCAATACAACCTCCTCTATATGATGAAAGTCTTAGTTGGGAGACAGATTTTGAGGATTCCTCCACAGACAAGGACAGGCAAGCATACGAGATCAATGTTTTAGCTCTCAAAATTGTTTGTCCATCAATCTTATAATTCAATACCAAAACTAAAGCTCATGAGATGTCACCTGAAGATATGGACACATTTATGATAAGATAATGTTAGTCACATGCTAATGCATGAGAGTGGATGAAGTCTCCTTCAACTTTATCCTTGGCTAGGCCAAGACTGGTGTCATTGGGGTCTTCATAGAAACTCCGCAATGTGTCTCTAATCATGTGTTCCTAAGTTACTCCTATATATAAATCCTAAGTTTATACTCCTATATATAAATCCCAAGTTACCAGATTTGTTCCCAGACCTGGCAAAGTCGGGTTCGATTTGGTCCAAATTTGAGTCCTTGTCAAATTTGTGACAATTTAAGCCATAGTCACCAAAATTCGCAGTGACAGACGGACTTGAGAGGAATTTGGAGTGAATTTGATTTCCAACGGACAAACCCAGGCCGAAGTTGGTCAAAAAACAAATTGTTTGACTTTTAAAAAAAAGTTTTTTTTTTGTCTTATTTGGTCTATTCGACCCTCCAACCCTATAAGTGACCACTAAAAAGGCCAAAAAGGTTATTTTATATGTCATTTGTGCATTTGTGAATGAAAAAGAAAACTTCTTGCCTCCATTGCTAAACTTTCTTGTTTGGTTGTCATTGCTCAAGGAGTTTTGACAGGTGATTTTTGCATGCTCTAAACTTGTTTGTGAGCTATTCCTACGTGGTTGCAAGTGTGGGCAACTCCTCAAAGACATTGAAGAGGAAAATTTCAACAAAAAAGTTGTTTTGTTTGTTTTTTAAAGTTTTTTTGCATTTTTTTTACAAAATGAATGAGTTGTCTAGTTTTATTTTGTTTTTTTTTCATTTTGGTTTGTGGCTTTGTATGTTGTTTGCAGATTTATAGAATGGCAAGTGTTTCTAGCACTGGGAACTCTCAGTTTAAAAGAGACTCAGGCTCTCCACTATGGAAATATGTGGAAATGGTTCAGCAAATGCCACGTGGAGGAGGTTATGTTTGGATTTGCAGCCATTGCAAAGAGGAATATAGTAGCTCTTATAGTAGAGTGAAAGCACATTTGTGCTTTATCCCTCAAAAAGGCATTAAGTTTTGTACAGGGAAGGCAAGAGTTGATGGGATACTAGGTAATGTACCTAATGATTGGAATCACCTGATGGCAAGTCACTCGATGGCAATTCAGCCGATGGCAAATACGCCACGATAATGTGCCCGAGGGCAAATACCCCACGATAATGTAGCTGAGGGAAAATCCCTTCGACACCTTCGACCCTCAACCATTGACTCCCTTCGGCACTCGACACCCGTTGGCTCCTGTTGTGAGGTCTTTCACACATCGCCCCAATTCTTGGGGACCCCCCCTTTTAGCTTCGATTAGAGAGATGTTGAGGACTAGACTTCCCCCTGGGCTTAAAATCCGATCCTTGTTTGATGTTTGGAGTGGTGAAGGTTGAAGGTGGATTGGTGCACATGCTGGGCGGAATTGTCCTTTCTATGGGACAATTCCGCCATGAAAGGAGGCCAGCGTTCTTCGTTTTCCCAATTTCATCTTCTTGGCCCTTTGTGATAAACATTTTGCATTTGCAAAGGCTTCAATTTGAATAGCAAGCCTTGTGTGGAGTAGGGGTTTTGTTAATGGTTTGGGTATTGGAGTGAAATCTTGACTGATAGTGTCCTATGACTGGGCGGATTCCGCCCAGCCATAGGACAAGCTGTCCTATGTGCACCAGATTTCCGCCAGCCCTTTTGCGGGTGAATTCGACCCCCATTTTGGGTGTGGGACTTTAGGATTGAAGTTTGAAGGAGCAAATTTGATGTGAGGGGAACATGTTTAATGTTTTGGAGAGATTGGCAAATTTCTGATATTGTTTGTGTCCTATGACTGGGCGGATTCCACCCAGCCATAGGACAGTCTGTCCCATGTGCTATCAAATCCCGCCCAGCACTTGTGAGGAGGGGCAGATCCATGTGGGAGAGAGTTAGATGTTTTAGTACCTTGGCTGTCTAGATGGAGTTTGATAGTGCCTTACCAAGGGAGACCTTCCCTTGGGCAGAATTGTCCTGTCTATAGGACAATTCCGCCATGGGGTAAAGACCAGCTCTTCCCCCCTTCTTCTCCAAGCCTTCTCCTCCTAGATGTTGAGAGATTTCGATAAGATGACCATGGCAACGAAAAGAACAACATGTTTAATGTTTTGAGAGGTTGGATCGAGATTTCACAAACACATAGTGTCCTATGACTGGGCGGATTCCGCCCAGCCATAGGACAGCTTGTCCTATCCACCATGAATTTCCGCCTGCCCCATGGAGATTGATGGGCTGATCCAATTGCATGCATGATGAGGGAGGATGGTTGGAGAGAGTATTGGGATTGATTGGGAAGCAATGGAGAAAAGTTAAGGAGACTTGGGCGAAAGTCTAACATTGTATGTGTCCTATGACTGGGCAGATTCGGCCCAGCCATAGGATAGCCTGTCCTATCCACCATGGAATTCCGCCCAAAGGGGGAGGAATGCTATCCTGGCCCCCCCTAGCAGTGATGATCCAGTTTTGGATTTCAAGCAAGGTAAGACATGTCAAAGGTGCAAGTAGTTGAAGCCCACCAAAACTTAAGGTTTTAAAGTTTTTTTCACACGAGTCCTATGACTGGGCGGATTCTGCCCAGCCATAGGACTGTTTGTCCCGTGTGCTATGAAATTCCGCCCCCACCTTGGAGCATTAGGAGGTGAAAATCGAATGGGGGTGTGAGTTATAAGTGAAAGTCGAGTGTTAGATGTAGGAGGATTTTGCCCAAGGAGAGGGATGCTTTCTTCCCCCTCTTGGGCGGAATTGTCCTGTCTATAGGACAATTTCGCCCACTTCAAACTCTTCCTCATTCAGCCAAGTCGCCCCCCCCCCTTTCTCATTGAAAGTCCAACAATAAAGTCGGCCCAAAGAGGAGGACAAGCAATTAAAGTTCAAATAGTCAAGTCGGCCCTCTTGGATTCACATTTAATATTTTCATTTCATTGGGCAAAGTGCAAGTCGGCCTCTTGAGGCAAGGTAGTGGAAATATATAAATAGGAGGAGGTTTCCTAACTTCTTTTCAAACACAATTTGATTTGCAATTCACCCAGCAGCAGTCATACATCTGATTTTTCGATTTCTAAGGGAGTAATTTCCAGAATTCTTGCCATTAGCCAGCTCAAGGCTATTTCCAGATTTCTGGAAGTCAGTTGATTGTTAGTGAATTCTGAGATTTGTTGATTGGAGAGTGTCTATTCTCAGCTTTGGAGGTAAGCTTTTGGTTTTATTTTTCAGATTTTGGGCTATTTAATATTAGAAAACATTCATTAAGCCTTTTTTTAGTTATTTTCCATGATTAATTTTCTGGAAATAGCATAAAATTACTCATAAAATCAGAGTTTTAATATTTGAAATCTGGAAATTCAATCTAAATTCTTCATTTCCAGAATTCTGGAAAGTTAAATTTCATTACATGGGTAAGATTTGAGGGGGGATTTTCTCGATGTTTGATGTTTTCTAAGTGATGTTGGTATGTTGTAGGTTGGATTGAATGGATCCCGCATCCGGGAAAGCGCAAAGGCAGGCCCAGCTAAAGAGGGACACCGAGGATATGATGCCCAAGACTGCTTTTTCGTCAAAATGGAAGAAAATTGGAGATACAAACTTTGGGCCAGTCAACATGATCCAGATGAGAAAGGGCAATGAGAGAAAGCTCGTCCGTGTTAGCAAAGAAGATGATCAAGAATGGAATTGCACAGGCGACAGCCTTTCCCCCTACTCTTCCATGCCTGGAACTCATTCTCGAGTGTGCCACTCACTATGATCAACATACCAAGACAGTCTATTACGGGAATGGAACCGAGAAGAAGATGCTTGTCAATTTGAGTGATCGAGCTATCCAGGAGGTATTCAACATACCACACCACCGAGTCAGCATCTTCATGACAAGAGACC